>JAODTR010000011.1:2297055-2318269 GCA_025399935.1 Amblyopsis rosae | reverse complement strand
AAGCACTTTGTGTTACATGAATTTGTATGAAAAGTGCTATATAAATAAAGATTGATTGATTGATTGATTGATTGATGAATATTCTCAGATATTGATCTGAGAATATGGGCAATGCTAGTTATTTTGATCTATATATTTGTCACTTTTATTGGATTATTTGCTATCTGACATTGTTATAGAATAGCAATTTTTAAATCCTCTAGTCTACGTAACCTGCATATTGTTATTTATAAAGTTATTTTTTATTTATTTATTTTTTTTCTGGCAAACTGTAGAGGGCAGTATAATTTAGCTGGTGTTCTCAAACAAAGCCGTGAAGAAGAACAGTTTCCTGTCCTGACCCGGTCAGGTACGAAGGTAAACACAAATGGCAGCTTCAGAAGAGATTAAACGTCTGGAATATTTGTCTTTAGTGTCAAAGGTCTGCACGGAGTTGGAGAATCATTTAGGAATTAGCGAGAAAGATCTGGGTATGTTGCATGCTATAGTAGGCATAACCGTGTTTAGTTGTGGGTTTTTTCCTCCCACAACTGCTTGCTAACTTGCTACGGTAACTACTGGTACCGTACGGTACCAATACAGTACGATACCGTACTGTAGCCTACCGTACTCACAGCACAGTGACAATTCAGAAATAAGTTAATACTGGTACCTAACTCTTAACGTTTTTGCAGCTGAATATATTATCGATCTTGCTGAAAAGCATCCAACATATCAGGCATTCAAAGACATACTGCTAAAAAATGGGGCAGATTTCACAGTAAGTGCAGTCAGTAGCATTACTCTACAGTATAATCTTGTTTCTCGTTGTAGAATTGTGTACCGTATTCAGCCCGCCTATTGTTTTCACAGGATACCCTTATCGGCAATTTACTCAGACTCATCCAAACTATGCGACCATCAACAAGTAACGGTAGGTACCGTAGCCGTAGGTATTTAATATACTCACTATAGCGATACATTTGGCAATGCATCTTATTCTGTTAAATAAACCTAATGTATTTGGTGGTGCGCGACAGCATCTCAGCCAGTGGCCAAGCCAAAGGGTGAGATGGACAAGTTGAAAGAAGCATATCCTGCTTTATGTAAGGCGGATGATCCTGTGTGGCTGGTAAGCAGTGGCTAGTTAATTCATAATAGGATTTGTGTGTATAAAGTAAAAAACATGTATGGCTCAGTGCAGATGGACTTAGACAAAAATAGATACTAATATTGTGCCATTAAAAAAAGTATGCAGACCGTCATTTTTTGACTAACAAGCAGATGTTCATTAGGTTCCACCACGCCATTTGGATACTGAGGATGAGAAGGTAGCAGCAGCTGCCATGAAAGAACTGGAGATGCTAATGCCAAGTGTCAGTGGATCAGACTGTGAGAGCAGGTACATGATTTGTTTTGTATTGTACTAGGGTTACATTTTTCACCCATAGTTAAAGAGTCAATGCACCCTAAATTGTGTTGTTTGAGCTGTAAAGTAAATACAAGACCTAACTGTGGTGGGAGACATCAATGCTGTTGTTAATATTGACATTTTCATCTTTATAAATACCTGGAAAATGGCTCTACGCGTCATGTCTGTTAAAAATCGCCAGGACCTGGCTGTTTCTTTCTGTCCTATCATGCGTCATCAACTTCTAATGTTAATGGTCCCCCTCCCACATCTCAGTCCCTCCCCTCCCATACCTGAAACTACATTTGAGCATATTTGAATGTTTTGCAGTGGGTGGAGTCAGGCTCAGAGCTGGGGTGCAGCTATACTTTTATATTTATTTATATCTGTTATTTATTAGGTTTTATGATTATATTGTCTTTTGCAATGGACTTATTTTGTCTCGCAGGCCAAACAGAGACCAACAGAACATCGACACGAGGCACCGGCGGTCTCGTTCACGCTCTAGATCCAGGGACCGCGACAGAGAGCCGCCACATAAGCGCAGAAGGAAGCGGGCGTCTCGATGGAGCGATCGCACGCCGAGCCCGAGCAGAGAGAGCACCGAGGATGACAAGAGGGATTCTGAGCGGCGGCACGACAGACATGTGGACCGGCCCCCACCAGAAGAGCCAGTCGTGGGAGACATCTACAAGGGCAAGATCAGCAGCCTCATGCAGTTTGGCTGCTTCGTGCAGCTGGAGGGCCTGAGGTCAGCATCCTACCTGGTGGCCTTGCCGCTGTTATTGTATAGTTCTGTGTTATTATATAGTTCTGTGTTATTATATAGCTCTATGTTATCATATAGCTCTATGTTATCATATAGCTCTATGTTATTATATAGCTCTATGTTATTGTATAGTTCTATGTTATTATATAGTTCTATTATTGTATAGTTCTATGGTATTATATAATTCTATGTTATTATATAGCTCTGTTATTATATAGCTCTGTTATTATATAGCTCTATGTTATCATATAGTTCTATGTTATCATATAGTTCTATGTTATTATATAGCTCTATGTTATTGTATAGTTCTATGTTATTGTATAGCTCTATTATTATAGTTATATTATTGTATAGTTCTATGGTATTATATAATTCTATGTTATTATATAGTTCTATGTTATTATATAGTTTTGTTATTATATACTTCTGTGTTATCATATAGTTCTGTGTTATTATATAGTTCTGTGTTATTGTATAGTTCTGTTATTCTACAGTTCTGTTATTATATAGTTCTATGTTATTATATAGTTAAATGTTATTATATAGTTCTATTTTATTATATAGTTCTATGCTTGCAGTGGGCATGAGCTCAAACATGCATTGCATCACTGTTGGGTGTAAACCTTTATGTCCTAAAAGCCTGTGTTCTTTCAAACTTATATGGATGCAAGGGGTCTGCTTTCCATATTTAAATCACAAATGCATGATGCAAGGCATTATGTATTGTCTTTTTTTTTCCTTATTTTTTTTGAGGATTGTTGTGTTATTTTATATTGTCTGGTGATTTTTACAGGCTGTGTACATGTGTGGTGACTGGTGAGATAGTTGTGTGGTCTTAAACTTGCAGAAAACGATGGGAAGGGCTTGTGCACATCTCCGAGCTGCGTAAAGAAGGGCGCATAGCCAACGTGGCTGATGTTGTCACCAAAGGTCAGAAGGTCAAGGTTAAAGTGCTGTCATTCACTGGGACCAAGGCCAGTCTTAGCATGAAGGTGAGGCAACGACATTGATACAGTAGTAATACCAGATTAACTTGTACTAGTGTCTTCTAAATGACATCCAATCACCTCAAATTAATTTAAATTCATAATTCATATGGAGTCCTCTGAAAAGTAGAATGCGGGATGTAACCTCACTAAATAAATCTGTTGTTTAGTTCTGGGTTTATTGCTTGTCATCAGGAGGTCAGTAAGTCTTTCTCCCTGTCAGGATGTGGACCAAGAGACTGGAGAAGACCTGAACCCTAACAGGAGGAGAAACCTGGATACTGGAGCTGGAGATGAAGCCATGAGGAACCCTGATCGCCCAGTTGATCCCAGCTTGATGGAGCTGGAGGAGAACCCAACGGAACGCAAAAGACTCTCCAAGATTACAGACCTTGAGAAATGGGAGATCAAGCAGGTTCTCACCAAAAACATATACGCATATTGTATACAATCTAGTGTTGTTATGCCATTTCTTTTTTTCTCTAAACCGCAACTACTGTAATTGAAGCCAAAGTCATACCATACACATGTCTTCTATAAAGGAAGTTTTATGGCATACATTTTTGTACATTTATACTCTAATTAGTAGTTTTCAGTCATATTGTTTTCCAATGTGCTTTTACAAGTTTGGCTTTACATACATCTCCCACATACAAAATTACCATCTGAATAATTTGTGATATAATTCTGATATAGCCTTTTAAGACCTAAAAACTCTACAGCATTATGACTTACCCTTACCTATCCATCAGTAAATTGTTTGTCCCGTTCAGATGATAGCAGCCAATGTTCTCGCTAAAGAAGAATTCCCTGAATTTGATGAGGAAACGGGGATTCTTCCCAACATAGATGATGATGAGGGTAAAGTGTGTATTTCCTTATTGAATCATAATGTGTAGTAATACTGCGTGAACATGCATGACAATATTGTAACTATGTTAACAACAGATGAGGAGTTGGAAATCGATCTTGTAGAAGAGGAACCCCCGTTCCTAAGAGGACAAACTAAATTTACAATGAATTTGAGCCCTGTTAAAATTGTCAAGGTACAGTACATGTTGATGTAACTTCCATACATATATTTATTTGTAGGCATGTGTGTGTACAGTATATATGACATTTCAGAATAACAGACCGTTAATCATCATTTTGTACTATATTGTTGATGACAAAACCTCAACTCTCCCTTTATTTCAATATATTTGTTATCAATTATTTCACCATGTGTTTCTGTTATCTATTAGAATCCAGATGGCTCCCTCTCACAAGCTGCTATGATGCAGAGTGCTCTCTCTAAGGAGAGACGAGAGCTGAAGCAGGTAGCTCGTAATCAAGAAATGGAAGCCATCCCTACTGGTCTCAACAAGAACTGGATTGACCCCATGCCTGATTGTAAGAACCCTGGAGTATTTTAATACTATATAAGTCTAAGTTGGCTCAGATTTTATGTATGTGAATTATAGCTGCATACGGTTATTTAGTTTTGAATGGTAAAATATTAATGCAGGAGTCACATTCTCCATCCAGCAGACTATTTAACAGATCACTTAAAACGCAAAACACTAGATTCTAATGAAGAGAAAAAGCGATCTTTACTGCCATCCATCTCGAGCCAGGCCTTTTTCATTGGTGCAGTCGCTCATTCTTGGTTTACCATGCGCCAAATGAAGATGCTTATCTCACTCCAAGACCAATTTACAGCATTTTGTAGAGCCATAATGCAATGTCTGTTCTTCCGATTTCCACTGCCTGAGGTGGAGCTGGGGTTTATGTTCTTAGACACCAGCTCTAACTCAGTTTTATCCATGCGACATGCTTCTTTAAGAGTTAGTAACGATGATGGATCTCGATTAAACCACATAATAGACTGACAGAGGTTTGACCTTGCACTGGTTTTGACCCACAACACTTTGAGATAATTGTCTAATAAAATCAATACAAATGCTTTTCACGTTCGGTTTTCCTGTGCAGATGAAGGCAGACAGATTGCAGCCAACATGAGAGGCATCGGTGCCATGCCGGTTGATCTTCCAGAGTGGAAAAGATACGCTTTTGGGGGCAACCAGGTGTCTTATGGCAAGAAGACTGAACTCTCCATCCTGGCGCAAAGAGAGAGTCTTCCCATCTTTAAGCTGAAGGAAGAACTTGTCCAGGTGTGTGTTTTTGCAGGCAATAGGCGCAATAGAAAAGTAATTTATTTGGCACGTAGAGGAAAGTGTCAGAGAATTTAAACAAATCTCATAAAATCTTTTGTTGCCTTAAATAGGTCAGCGTATCTGCACAGCTATTTGCAAATCTTTTGCTATAACTATAATAACTAAATATTGTTGTACTCTATTGAATGAATTAACCATCATAACTGGACATTTTTGCCATTTTCTTTCTTGACTTCCCATAAAAACAACGCTATTAATACCATATGCCCTCCATTATCGGCATAATAATTCTGTTCTTCTTGCAGGCTGTCCACGATAATCAGATCCTTATTGTGGTTGGAGAAACGGGTTCAGGGAAGACCACCCAGATCACCCAGTACCTGGCAGAGGCCGGCTACACCTCCCGGGGGAAGATCGGCTGTACCCAGCCCCGTCGTGTGGCTGCCATGTCTGTAGCCAAGAGAGTCTCTGAGGAGTATGGCTGCTGTCTGGGACAGGAGGTGAGTTGGTGCCCCAAGCTGTATAGGACTGTTCTTTTTGTGTACTGTACACTTCTACCACATTCTGAGTGCCTGTTTTTGTTGTGTATTTAATGTTGTGTTTTAGACTGCCAGTAGCCTAAATGTGAGGCAATTGTTAGGTTTAAATCACTTGTGATTAGCAGTAACCATCACTATGTACAGTATCATATTGCATCACTGTTTTGATGCTAATCTATGGTCAAAATTGTAGCATCATTATTCACTCCTGTGTGTGTGTGGGGTAATCTTCCACTAGAAAGTGTTTGGGACAGGAGGTCAAAACAAAACAGCACATGAAACTAGTCAACAGTTACTGGAAATGTACCGATGTCTTGCCACAGCCTGAACTGCAAACTAAACACGTTGCACCGACCCATTATAGTAACTGTAACATCTGGCAATGGTTCCCGTCTTGTGCTCAACCATAGGTGGGCTACACCATTCGCTTTGAGGACTGCACCAGCATAGAGACGGTAATCAAGTACATGACCCACGGCATGCTGCAGAGGGAGTGTCTCCTGGACCCAGACATGACCCAGTATTCTCTCATCATGCTGGACGAGGCCCACGAAAGAACCATCCACACTGATGTTCTGTTTGGCCTGCTGAAGAAGGTACTTCAGGGCAATGGGTGTCAGTCTTGTTGTTGAACCAGTTGACTGGAGATGCAGGCCACAGGTGTCCCCAGCCCATTCATAACATTTAGGTTGACTCAACATTGAGTTGGATTGTTTTAGCAATCCGCCATAGTTTTACCTGTCTGTCTGCCAGACTATACTGAAACGTAAGGACTTGAAGCTTATCGTGTCTTCGGCTACGCTGGACGCTGTCAAGTTCTCCCAGTACTTCTTTGAGGCTCCCATCTTCACCATCCCTGGGAGGACGTTCCCAGTGGAGGTCCTGTACACCAAAGAACCTGAGACAGACTATCTGGATGCCAGCCTCATCACAGTCATGCAGATCCACCTCACTGAGCCTCCCGGTATGGATGCACAAGTGTTTACCCAAATTTATGAACATTGTTGATGTTTTTTTCCCCACAAATAACTGTGGTGTTTTTGTTGTATAACCGATAAAGTGATTTTAAAGGGACACGTCTCCATTTATGTCATGAATTTCCTGTGTGGTTGATACCGGCATTACCATAACATTGCTGCATTGGTTTGAAATTCTTGTGAGTGACAATGCTTACAGCCAATGGTTATCGACAGTATTACTTCCCGAAAGTCCCGTGTCAAGCTTGCGAGGGTATATGTATCAAGACGTTCAGCACAGAGTTGCCTCTGCGACATATTGCTAATAAATGGAAGAGGCTGAGACTAGGAGTAATCGGACTCATGTCATATCCCGATATAGATTATGTTCTATCCCGATAACGATGCATATCACGACATAGCAAGTTCTATAAATTAATCCAATTAATCGATCATAAGTCTCAGTACGAATCTGCCTCACCAACGTTTCTCTGATCACGAGCTGCTACGCCGTGCTCTCTGCTCCACTACGGGGCGGGCATGACTCACTCCGCACTCATACGCACGCACACACACACACACACACACGGAGCTCAGGGAGGGAGAGAGAGAGCTGACAAAAACTACACACGTTACTGAAAGTGCAATAAAAGCTTCGCCATTCAAAAGCAAACAAGATAAAAAATATGGACTCCAAATGACGAAAATTAGTAAATAGTGGGATTTTCCCAACAATGATATAAAGCATAATTTAAGACTAGATGTTTTTCTATCGTCATACGATATATATTGCTTTATCGCACAGCCCTACTGCTTACTCCCTACTCCCTAACGGCCACTTTTTTTCCTCCATGTCCAGGTGACGTTCTGGTGTTTCTGACGGGTCAGGAGGAGATCGACACAGCCTGTGAGATCCTGTATGATCGCATGAAGTCCCTGGGGCCTGATCTACCTGAGCTCATCATCCTGCCTGTCTACTCAGCCCTGCCCAGTGAGATGCAAACCAGGATCTTTGACCCTGCACCGCCAGGAAGCAGAAAGGTGAAAGATTAGGAACAGTTATAGTTGGTATCATATATTCAGAACAGCAAATGCTAGAAACTAGTTTTGATTTAATTTTTTACTCCTAATCCAGACATTCCGCTGAAGAGATGGACATATGGCTTGTGTAACTAACAGCGCCCAGCAGGGCCTCTATAACACGACTGCAGTCGGACTTAAAATATGCCTTGCATAATGGACTCGTACATGGTTCTGAAAACGGCATAGTTGTTATTGTGGTATCATATCTTTGGAACGGTAAATGCTAGCAACTCAGTTTTTTCGACTAGCATCGATATAGTGACAAGAGTCAACTGAAAGTCAATGTGATGCAGCGATTTAAAGCGACGACAGGCTAAGTAACTGTCGGCAGCGCGAAATGGGCGGGTACAGAGTTAAACTAATCTCAGCTCCAGGCGACGCGATTGAGGCGACTACCAGTAGAAGCTCAGGATATCGTTGATTGACTGAAACATTTTGGGTGGGAAAGATACGAGAGGGAGACCTAGGCAACCAAAGCCTGGAATGTAAACAAGCAACCGAGTTTCAGCTACAAAACGAGGAGCGACAGTGTCTCCGGGGCTTTACAGTGCAGGTCTGTGGAAAGAGCTAAATGAATATGACAAACAGGGTGCAGAAGCATGATGATGGGGTTGTCTTTTATGGATCAAAGGTATTACAGAAGGTGACCTTTCTCCACTATTTTCAATAGGTCATCATTGCCACCAACATTGCAGAGACATCACTGACCATAGACGGGATCTACTATGTGGTGGACCCTGGCTTTGTCAAGCAGATTGTGTACAATTCCAAGACAGGCATTGACCAGCTTGTGGTAACCCCTATATCACAAGTGTGTGCTGTTGAAGATGTTAAACTACCTAAATGTTTCAGACCCAAAACTAAAACTTAAAACTACAGCTTACTTGTATCTCTGTCCTAAGTAAATACATGTACTTTTTTTTTTATTGTTGTGCCACCAGGCCCAAGCCAAGCAAAGGTCAGGCAGAGCTGGCAGAACCGGCCCGGGGAAATGTTACAGACTGTACACTGAGAGAGCCTACAGAGATGAGATGCTCACAACCAACGTGCCTGAGATCCAGAGAACTAGCCTGGCCAGCACAGTGTTGTCTCTTAAGGTATGCACTTCAGATCAACTCATGTGGGTCGCGTCATTGGTCCTGCCTTGATGTTGACCAGTCTATTAGACCTGTTCTCTGTTTTGCTCCTTTCGCTTGTCCAGGCCATGGGTATCAATGACCTGTTGGCATTTGACTTCATGGACCCTCCACCCATGGAGACTCTGATCACAGCCATGGAGCAGCTGTACACTCTGGGATCTCTGGACGATGAAGGCCTACTTACACGTCTGGGTAGAAGGGTAAGGCCCGGGATGTGTTATGTCACTGCACTATCACATATGAATTGGCATGTCGATGACAGAGCTGCAAGTCATGGTGTAATTAGACATGAAATACTGTTCAACAGATTGTGTGAATAATGATTGACGTGATATCTACTCTGAAAGATGTTAATTAAATTGCTTTGGACTGTTGCCCACAGTCAATTATAACTGGCAAACGTGTTTACAAATCCACGTTCCTTATTCTGTACTATTATCACCTGGTTTAAACGGCATGTCTACATGTTTGTGTCTCACAGATGGCTGAGTTCCCTCTGGAGCCCATGCAGTGTAAGATGTTGATCATGTCTGTCCATCTGGGCTGCAGTGAGGAGATGCTCACCATAGTGTCCATGCTGTCTGTGCAGAACATCTTCTACAGACCTAAGGTACATAATGTAGATTTTTTTTAAATATGATTTCTAACCAATTGGTTTTGTCCTGCCAGTAGAAAATGTAGTTATTTAACTGGAATAAAGAGGTTTGAAGCAGCACGTCTTTTCTCCATGAATGAAGAATAAATACTCATTGGACTGACTTATTTGCAAGCGACGATCATCAAATAAAGTACCATAAATCCTCCGTTCTGTAGGACAAGCAGGCCCAGGCTGACCAGAAGAAAGCAAAGTTCTTCCAGCTTGAGGGAGACCATCTGACCTTGCTGGCGGTCTACAACTCCTGGAAGAACAACAAGTTCTCCAACCCCTGGTGTTTCGAGAACTTCATCCAGGCCCGCTCCTTAAAACGAGCCCAGGACATCCGCAAGCAGATGCTGAGCATCATGGACAGGTAGTCTATATATATGAGTCCTCCATATCTCATCTTTTACAGGATACTGTACGTGCAGCATATGAGATGTTTTCTCTGTGTGAGACTTGAGTTATTTAATTTGAGTTATAACCTTCTCCCACAGACATAAATTGGATGTGGTGTCCTGTGGGAAAGCTTCCATGCGAGTCCAGAAAGCCATTTGCAGCGGTTACTTCAGAAACGCTGCCAGGAAGCACCCTCAGGAGGGCTACCGTACCCTGATCGACCAGCAGGTGGTGTACCTACACCCCTCCAGCACCCTGTTCAACCGCCAGCCAGAATGGTGAGTTCAGAATCAGCCAGATATCTGCATCAGTGCAACTCAAAGTGGGGATGCTTTAGGTTTTTATTCACTTAATGGAATGTACACACATTTACACATAGTTTTTTCCAGTGGTGTTTATAGATTCTTTTGCAATTATGTTAAAGGTATAGTCAGCTTTTGCAAGCTAATTGTAAGATAATACACTTTTTATTTAAGTATCTTCTTGCATTTCGCTATCTAAAAAATGATCCGGTACGTCTATACAGCCCTGGCTCCGTAAATGAAACATAAACACATTGGCGAACACTGCACAACAATACCGCTTGGCTTTGCAATGCATTTCACTGTGTGGGGTGGAGCTTCTTAGGTAGTTGGTTTTGATTTGATCTCAAAGTTAGCAAGCGCTCTAGAGTGACCTGCCTTTTCATTAGCATGGAGTACCCACCCCCCCTACAATAACGACTCCAATGCGTACTGTGCTATCCTGCCAGGCTGGTGTACCATGAGTTGGTGCTGACCACCAAGGAGTACATGAGGGAGGTGACCACCATCGACCCTCGCTGGCTGGTGGAGTTTGCTCCCGCCTTTTATAGGGTGGGCGACCCCACGCGCCTCAGCAGGCAAAAGAAAATGCAGAAACTGGAGCCCCTGTACAACCGATACGAGGAGCCCAACGCCTGGAGAATCTCTCGGGCCTTCAGGCGCCGCTGAGGGTGTCTTGTTTGACCATGTGTACGTGCACTGAGGACTGTACGTGAAGCCGAACAAAGACACTCCAATCTGTGCGTGGTTTGGCTTCAGCAATTTAACGTATTTATTGCCATTTTATTTAGGAGAGTGGGCTCATATAATTTACGTTATTTACCACACTGCCTCTTAAACTTTAACTAGATGTAATATTATTGGGATTGATGAGTAGCTTTCTGCTTTACAAATGCTATTTTCCTTTTTAAGGTGCATGACTAATGCATTTCTTCCTTTTCTTTTTAAAGCGATTGTAAATGTACGGTGTCTTATAAATACCGGATGTGAATTTATTTAGAGATCTCAGTTTGTCTATTATCTAGTTACATGGATTTAGCATGTTCTACAACCATATAATTTCTAACAGCCTATGTCCACACAATAGCACTTGACCAGAGGAAAGAACAGACTAGACCGCTTGGAGAGTAGTAATATGGGTCTTTATTAAGCAATCTCTTTAACCACAATCATGTTTATGCTTTGAATAGGCCTCAGAACAGAGGATTGCATTTCTTAAAAACTCGGAAAAAAACAAACCCTAATGAGATTAATTTAAACAAAAAAAACACCATAGCCTTATATACACGTGAATGGGGTGGTCATGTGCAAGAGTTGCAGGGGCAATCGGGGGGGCAAGTGTATGATGAAGATACAACAGGAAGGTTTCTGAAGGCGGGAGAATGGGTGGGGGGGCATTAGTACATGAAGCCTTTGGAGTAGGGCTGGGGGCCTATGTTTTGTGGGGCTTGTTCTGGGGGGTAGGATACACCGTCATCCAGGTGGGACAGGGGGACTGTGTCCTCCTCGTTGACGTAGCGCTCAAACTCGGCCTTCAGGCTGGGCCGCTGATTGTCAGGGAAGGCCAGGGAAATGAGGGCCTCTGGCTCGCACACAAACTTGTAAACGTAGCGCTCCCCTGCCACCTGTGGAGAGAGGAAACACCTGGGTTCACATACACGTAGCTAACGAAATTATTTTATAAAGTGTGGTCAGGCCATCCAAACTGCAATACATAGGATTACATGTTCTTGGGTGGGGGGAAGTTCGCAATGCTCCAATGAGTTTGTATTGCGTTAAGATAACGTCATTTCTGACTTCTGAAACCTTCCTAAAAGCTGCTGTATTACAGGACGCACTACACACAAGGTAAAGAGAATGAATCGAGAACTATTATAAGTTTTCATAACCTGGCAAACTGAAAAAAGTAGCATAAAAGGAGACCAAACTGCATACATGCAATATAGATACATGTCATATTGCATTGGCAACTGCGCCTAGGTAGACAGATTGTATTCCAAATAATTTCCCTGATAATGCCCCATAATGCCTCTTGTCTTGTTGCCTTTATGTGCTTTTCTCTCTTTTTAAAACCTTGCTTTTTTGGTTCTACAGGTTATGCAAGCTTAGTTCTGGGTTCTTTACCTTATGGCTAGGGCATCTTGCCACACAACACAGCTTTAAGGTGGCTTTAAATTGTTTGGTAGGAAATTACATTAGATTATCTTAACGCAACGGAGAGCTAAGGAATGTTCCCCCACCCGCCCCTGGCGTGGGCGGGACTTAAATGCGCTCTCTCTTTATGGTCTTGTGATTGGTCAGTGGTAATTACAGACGGATGTTATCAACTGTGATGACAAATTGCTCCATTACCCCAGAGAAAAGCCTTGTGGATGTAATGATACACTTTGAGAAAACCATAAATAGGCGTTAGAATAGAGTTATTTTCTGCGGTAAATGTATACATTTTCATAAGGTATATGATACAGGAACGAGCGAGTACGCAAGTATGTTTTTATTCGTTTATATCCAACGCTCTTCACTACAGTACAAGTAACATGGACAGTGTTTGTATACCTTCTGCATGATCCCCTTCTCATAGTAGTAGCGCAGAGAGCGGCTTAGCTTGTCATAGTTCATGGCTGGACGATTCTTCTGCATGCCCCAGAGCCTGGCGACCTGGGGAACC
The DNA here is from genome assembly GCA_025399935.1 of Amblyopsis rosae. Taxonomy (NCBI): domain Eukaryota; kingdom Metazoa; phylum Chordata; class Actinopteri; order Percopsiformes; family Amblyopsidae; genus Amblyopsis; species Amblyopsis rosae. The sequence continues at coordinate 2,305,245 of JAODTR010000011.1, read as the reverse complement.
AGGGATTTAGGGAGGAGGGGAAGGACAGCAGAAAGGGAATGATGGGGAAGAGGATAAAAGGGAGGAGAGGAGATTAAACATCTAGGATTGTTAACGCTCTACTGACTTGGCCCAGACTATTTCACAGGTAACTAGGTGTTATGTTTTTGAGACACCTTTGAGGCTAAAGAATTAGGCCTTAATCAAATACAATACTAATGGAATATTTTTTTTTAACTTTTTTGTTAATGTATGCAATTCTTTTTATGCTATCTATTTCTTATTGAAAACGTATTTACCAGTTGAACCACGCTCAAAATGGGGACTGTGTAAATTTGAGTTGAGCCACTAGGGGTCACCAACAACAAGTCTGGCGCCTCTGCTATTTAACCCAGCGGCATCATAGGAGCAAGGCAAGTCCCCACATGTGGATTCACTTCCTTTTTATGTAACCCATTACCACTTGAATGCAGCCAGAATCCCACAGTGTGCTCAGTGAAATAAGAGTCTGTGGCTGGTTGTCATAAGCGAGTCATGACATACAGTCCCAAACCCAAGTTGAACTCTCAACTGACAACAGATCACATATTCAAATATCAAAGGGTTTTCTCTCATCCCAAAAGTTTCCATGAAAAAAAGAAAGTCCCTATATCAGTGTTATGAATGAATCTTAATGAATAAATTGGAGGGCGTACTTGGTGTCTCATGACTCAGGAGTCACGTTGTATCCCATATAGAGGCCGTCCAGCACCACTGTTTCAACTCTTGAGTGTGCTCTCAAGCTTAATTGCTCTTGTAAAACTCACCCCATTCATTTTTAATGTACAGTAAAATGAAAATGGAAAATACAGAGGCCATATTTGTATTAGGCCCACCTAAATGGACAACGTCTTGATATGAAGTTGCAGACTTAAACATTGCGAAATTGTCTCAGCTCGGCCCACGATGGGCAATGAGGTGGGATCGGGCTGGAGGAGTGTCAGATGATTTGTTGATTGTGCTTGTCCTTCATTTTGTATCAATCTATCGTTGCATGTGTATAATGAATGGGGGACTAATGGAGAATAGATCACAGACCAGTAAGGCTTACTGTCCCGTGACCTCAAAATCATTTACAAACATGAATTAATTCCCATTACGGTTCTTATACTATCAGATCGGTAATCATCTGTAATAGCTTTCCTCTCTGATTAGTAGAACATGAAGTAGGCCTACAGTAAACTGAGGTACAACAAAGATTGATGTATTTTAAATTAGCTATTAGCAGGTCAGACAGTAGTCCAAGTGCTACGTCACCAAACTTAGGCCCATAATATGTTTATAGGTTTAAAGAGGGCCTCCATCTTTACTGCTCCTAAGGGGGTTACTGAGCAGGGAAGAGCTCAGGTCCATTATAGGCCTTCACAAACAAATTTTAAAATGTGTCACAAACCAGGTAAACAACAACTTCCATTAGAGATAAGTGTGTTTGTGCACGCACCACAGTCACCCGTTGTCAGATGTGTGTCCAGCTAAGGTCTGCGTTGCGTTCGTGACACATTTCAAATGACACAATAAAGGATCTTCTTTCAATGGGGTGTTTGCTCACCCCGATAGATTTACCTCTTCTGGCTCAATGAGTTTGAACTCCATGCCACGGCCGGTCCAGGCGATGAAGTGGGCGTTTCCCGGGTCGTCCAACAGGGCCACCAGGAACTGCCAGAGTTGCAGAGAGCCTCGGCGCTGGTAGGGCGTACCCTCACGGAAGACTCCGCCCCCTTCCTGCTTTACCTCGCCTGCATGAGCAGCCAGGGTTACATACAACGTTGCTCTCAGCAACTACAGTCTTGTCTTTATGTTGCATGGTTTGATTAAAAGATTGCTTCTTTCCCAACTACATTTACTACGTATGTTGAGTCATGCACAGTGGCAGATGATGAATATTCCATTGTAAATGTTAATTGTGAAATAGCACTGCTTTCCAACTGTTATTTAAAACGATATGAACTAGAAACAATAAAACCAGGTGTCTAACTTTACTAGCGGTAAACTGTAATGTGTTGTAAAATCGCCTTATACACATACTAAATGTATAAAGGCAACATATACACTGCAAAAACTATAATTTAGTGTGATAATCTTGTTTTTACATTTAAAATCTAGTTGGGCTTGTATCTAATATACATGGCTTATCTGGTGACTTAATTTAAGAAATCTTTTCAAATGAATTTCACTTACTGCATTGGCAGCCAGTTCTGCTTGTTTTAAGCATTATTAAACTCATAACTAATATGTGCACTTATATTTGAAAGGGCATTTTTTGCAGTGTATACTAGCATATATTTCTTTGATCAGTCTTGAGGGAAACTTATGAAAATCTTCTGGTAAAATAATATGGGTCTTTATTAGTTGGACAATATGAGACTGGAAATAGTCACTGATATACTGTGTTTGCTGTGGAATTGGTTATTTACTTAGCTATTAGATACTCTGCACACAAGTTTGGGAACATGAGGATCTCAGCTAAATTACCGTTCTTGTGTCTTAAGAGATGTCGCACACCACTGGTTCAACCAGTGCTAAAGCCTTCAGGCTCTCCACTCAATCTCTGTTAGCATTGAGTGCTAACAACACCATGGGAAAATGTCTGTCACCTTTCTCACCATGACATAGGAGTCTGCTGTGTGGCGAAACCATACCCACAAAATAGCTTCTATCGCCAGTCACGTGAGCTAGAGACTCTTTGCTAATACTTATTGTGTATTGACACCGATACACAAGGAACTGGGATCGCGATGCAAGATGATGGTCAGCGATAGGGATTTGATACTCGACTGTGAGCCAACTAGTTAACTGTTTGGGTTATGTTTCACTCCTGTCGTCAATAACTATTTAATCAATTGACCTAAATGACACCTTGCCAAGTGGATTGTGGTGTGCAGAATATATTGTGAATTGACTGAGAGTGGATAGGGATTGTGAGTATGGCCGTGTTAGGACTCACCTTCGAACTTCTCTGGAACCACGCGGGAGTCGTTTTCAAACAGATAGCCTAGAATACAAAAGGATGGTTTGTTTAAACTAGGTTGTCCAGGCTGGGATCCATGCCAAGCTTTGAATAACATCTATTTAGTATGAGGGTGTGCTCTGCCTTGAATATCATTAAGCTAGAAGTCTGTATACTCCACGTCCACTCTTGTAAATGAACAGTAGAGTCCTAAATAGACAAGGGTTTTCACAGCAAACATCTAAAAGAAAATTGCTTCTTTTATCTTGGTCTCAAGGCCAGAGTGACAACATTATAACTCCTCGTTTATTTGCAGCAACTCAAGCTTTGTAAGCAGAAATGTGAAGTAATCTGGCCCAATATGATATAACAAAGAATGAGAGTGAATGGGAGGATTGTTTTATTTTTTTTAGGAAGGAAGGGGGGGAGAATGCTGCGCTTTTTCCAGGAGTAATATTTATCCATGGATTCTTGAGGCAGGGGTGAAGCCTGTGCCCATGCCAATGGAAACATAGACACACCAGCAGCTAGCCAATGGAAACATTGGCACTCTGGACTGGTTAACCAATGACCGCAAAGCTTTAACCAACCAAGGCTCCATTTAGATAAACTATGGGATACAGGGAGATTGACTACATGCAACTGCAAAACAGTGTGATACAGATGTTTTCCTTGTGGGCTGCATATTAACTTAACCCTTGTATGGTGTTCAAGTCTGTGGGACCCGTTTTCAATGTTGACCAAAAGATGAATGGTTATGATTAATACTTATTTCATCCTCAGACTTCTTGGCTTTGTGAAGAACATATAGCCCCCCCCCCACACACACACATTTATGTTACACACATGTTGTCCGGGTCCACTAGACCCATGGGTATTATAAGTGTGGAGGATGCTGAAGCCCCTTCAGTCCAACTCTCAGAACAACCATATGAAGAACCTGAAGTTAGTGTGAGATGCTGTTGCATACGTTATATGTCTAAATGTCTTCCCTTGACCAACTATAATGTATAAGTGAATGAGGGAGTGACGGACAGACTGACATATAATTCCTGATCTAAGTATTTTCATCACTCGAGGTGGTGGCCAGTAGCAACAATGAATAAGTAATATGATATGTGTGGACCCAATATGGACAGAAAGTCACAGTAAACATGCATGTGCAAGAAAAATATATGTAACACACACACAGTAAAACTGCCTCTCATGTTGAAGGCTAGCATGATAGACTACTGCTATTTTCACCCTGCCAACCCAAATCAAAATGTTTTTTAACACATCCAGATTTAATCCAAATTGGTTTGTAAAACTTTGAACAGCAGAAAACCACATGAAATCCACATTTAGAGGAGTGTTGAAATGTTTATGTTGTTTGAAATGTGATTCAAATCATATTTATGCAGATGCATCTGAGTCTGAACGGCCTGGCGGCTGAAATCGGACTTCAGTGTCTTTTGCGGTACTCTCATTGCTCTCGCCTTCACTCTTTCGCTGCACAGTGAAGCCCACCATGACTACAGCACGGAACTATGGAATGTACAGTGTCCATTGTGTCCTCCATCACACACTAGTGACCATAGTTACCACTTCTGTGCACCAAACACACTGACGGAGGAGGCTGGTATGCATTGAAATGTTATGATGTAGTCATTGCAGGTGTCAATAACGAGAGAGAGAGAGAGAGAGTTACAAGTAACACAAAATAAATCCACTTTGAACTTCATCGCTCTGACTTGACAGAGCGGCTGTTTGGAGGGCGGAATGATGCACTTTGCGTTTTGGAATGCAGTGTAGCTATATACTGTAGGTTTGTGATATCTTGGATATAGGTTGGTGGCACTAATCTGATCTGATCACTTGTAACAAATAACAGTGTGTCAGTTTTCACTTTGATCTGATTTAAGAAACAATTTGATTTGCCTGCAGTGTGAACATAGCCTAAAAGTGTTCAATGGGGCTGATGTGTTATGTAGAATGATATGGATAGTGCAGCCTGGGATACCACATCTGTTCAATAGGGTTGGTGTTTATTAGACTGACAAATGTGTTCAATTCATTAATATTGTTTCATTTAGACTGGTTAAATTAATTAATTGTTTTTTTTTCCTTTTTTTATGTTTTATCACAAAAAACATATAGCACTATAATTTCTAAAAATGCTCTAACAGAGGTAAATGGTAAACCATATATGCTGTCTTTATTGCTTATAATTCAGATAAAGCAAACATCAGAAATAATTTGTATATAAATTGTTGTAGCTGTATTGATTTTAAAAGGCCTGCAAATGCTGTGGGTCCACCAGACCCGCAAACATTGGCTGAGTAACAAAACTCTGAACACCATACAAGGGTTAAGCTATTGAAATAACAATGGAAAGGTGTGAGTATAAACCACAGATACACACAACATGTACAATTACCTTCATTGCTACGCTGGGGGTTTGGGTAGCCCTCATTGTGGTGGTACATAGAGGGACAGCCAGGCACATCTACAACACACACATGCAGAGTAAATATAAATTTAATGTAGAATTACATATTCATAAAAAAAGAACACAAGCTTTGTACAACAAATATTGTTTTTCTGCCAGCTAAGGGAACAAGGGTGTATTATGTGAGTGTTTTGTGTGATCACTCCTAGCGCTGCAAGGACAAATGTAGAATTTATCATCATATCACTTATCCTGTCTCTGGTGGTATTTTTAGGATGTGAGCAAGCACCTTCACCAGACCAGGAAAGTTGTACAGTATACGATGTCTGCACTTTGTCTGAGCACATCACTGATACACTCTAATAGCCGTGTCTGCCAAAAGAGATGCCCTATTAACCTTCAACATAGAAAGGTACAATTTTTAACACTGTGTTAGAAATAGTTAGCATTAGCATTATTTTATAATGAGGGATGGAATAGTTTATTAAACTAGACTTCTGGTGTGTGTGTGTGTGTGTGTGTGTCTGTGACACATCCATGAACACAAATAGAAAATGTATGCACATTGTGTAATAATAATAGATTGAAATAATGAAACTAATTCGTGACACCCCGTATGTAACCCAACAGGTAACAGGTCCCAGGGCTTAATACCAAAAGAAGTGAGATAGTTATAGAGAGATAGTATAGCTCTGGTGCCTATAGCCATAACTAACTCATAGGCAATGCAGCTACAGTGCTATGGCTGTGATAAGATGTCACTGGGGAAAATCAAACCCTCCATTCTGGGGCAGCAGCACTCAATCAACACTGTAAATAATATGTCAACCAGCGATGGCAGCGTCCCACATGGGACTGATGTGGAGATTTGGCGTGAGCATACCAGGGTCAATTGTGCGCTCATTGGCATGGCATTTTGTGGGTTTCATTCAACACAATGGCCATGATTAAGCGATGAAATGCCAATTTGGCTCGGCTACTATGGGCTCTCATTTTGCAGTTCTGAACTATTCAGTTGTTATATTGGCGGCTGCTGGTCACATTGTGAGTTTAAAGGAACCTGGCAATTTAGCATGCCTCTATTTGGTCATTATCAACGACACAGCATTTAGGGTTCTTCCCCTTTCTACTAGTATCTCCACGGTGTCCCAGAGGCACTGAAAGGCAGTGTATGTGCAGCTCTGTTATGATAGATTGTTCCAGAATAGTAAATAATAGTAGGCTAGCACAAGTCCCTCCAGTAGTATTTCTAGTAAGGCACCACAGCTAGTCATCTAATATCAGACCTCACGTCTCCATGGTAACGTCTCAAACATCATCTCCCTCGCCTCCTCCTACACACATAATAATCCAAAACTAGCCTTGTTGTGTTTTCTTCTGTCTTCTGCTCGGGGCTGTGCCGCGTCTCCGTATTAGCGCAAGCCGCGCTAGCCCGACTATAAGGTGAGGTTGGGGAAAAGTGAAAGGAATGTAGGTCGCCGGCCCTTGGGTTCTGATTATGCGTCAAGTATGTTGGTTTCAGCGCCGGGAGGCACTCTTTGTAGCGCTTCACTTCTGTGGTCTCCCGGGACCGACGGGACAACGCAACAAAGACACCTCGGCTCTCAGTTGACTACTAGTTCTATAGCGGCTATAACACAGGGGCAAAGGAGAATACAATGCAGGTAGAGTGTTGGGTTTCCCACCTCTTGTAGCTGCTCATCAGCAGCTGGCGGGGTCGGGGTGGGGAAGGGGGAGGGGGGAGACAGACTGACAGAGAGGGAGAGAGAGAGAGACACAAAGCTAAAGCGATTTAAAAGAAAAGGCAGAGAGAGATGATAGAGAACAACATAAAGAAGAGAGGATGGGATGGGAATAGTGAGGCTCTAGTTGTTGTGCTATTAGCAGTGGTTGTCAAAGGACCCCACCCTGTACAAGCCCCCCTCCCCCCACCCACACACACACCTCCACCCCCACCAGTGCTCTTCACACACCCCTCCAGAACCCAGCCAGTGAGAGGGTCGGGTTACTGCGGCCATGCTCATTTTTCCATTATGAGTTCATCTGCCTGCAGAGAAAGGAGGCTGCTGGTGCAACCTGAAACCCAGCAGCACTCCACTAGGGACTCTAGTCTTTCCAGTGCCCTCCATTTTCTCAATGAAATTCCTCTGTCTCGCTCTCACAGAGAACGGCAGATTGAGCGAGGGAAGGTGGGGGCAGTGTAGTGCACAAAAAGGAAGAGAAAAACATCCCTTTTTCAGTTTTTTCTCTCTTTCTTAGCAAAGTGTCAGAGAGTTTAAAGGAGGAGTTTGGAGGCAGGCGGAGGGGGGGAGGGCAAGAGTCTAGGGTTAGATACAGTCAAGACGTGTGTTTGCCTTTTGGACATTTTGTTCTAAGGTTAGCTGCACACGTCACAGAGATGTAGTCTGTGCTACATCGCTAGAGCACAACGCTTGAGAAGTGTAATGTGTTTTTACTAAGATAACGTGTTATATAACTTGATCAGATTTTGACACACAATGTCCTCGTGATACTTTTGAATCTAAGCAAATTAATACAAGTTAACCGCTCCAAACCAAAAATAGAAAAAGCAGTAATCCTTGTGATTGATACCAGAGTAAAGGTATCTTTTGATGTATTTTCCCTTCAATATGGTTCATATTTGACACAATTATGCAACAAACCACACGCCACATTTACTTGTTTTGTTTTTGTAGGGGTGAGGGGGGATAGCTAGATTGTGAGTGAGATCTCAGAAAAAATATAAATAAAATACATATATGTATATATATATTTTTTTTTTGTCTCACTCACA
>JAODTR010000011.1:2277663-2287702 GCA_025399935.1 Amblyopsis rosae | reverse complement strand
AGTTTGGGGTCCCCTGCTGGAGCTGCTGCCCCCGCGACCCGACTCTGGATAAGCGGATGAGGATGGATGGATGGAAACCACTCTTACCCAGGCTTTCTTGAAGGTGAAATTGAACAAGTGTTCAAACAAAAGGGAAGTGAGGGTTCGAACACTGTATAGATGTTTCTACGTTTGTGACTGCAGTATTTAAAGGTAAAGGATGTGTGTGCACTGTCTCTTGTTAAGCAGTAACCGTAACTACAGTTTACAGTATATCAACCCGTATCCATTACAGTGCTCTGACGCATAATAATAACCCAAGACAAATCCACAACATATACCACACAGAAACAATATAGAGGCACTTTACAGTAAATCCCAGATTTTAAAAATAGATACGTCAATATATATATACACACAATAGTACATGTGTTATCTGACTCTGAGGTAAAATTACTTTGTGGTTTGCAGTGGATATACAGTTTCTCAAAGTATCAATGGCCGTGATTATGCATTCTCTCATAATGAGTCTTATTTAAGCCCTAAATGAATTAGAGCAGTGATGCCAAGCCCAGGTGCAGGAGCAACAGACGCCATTGTATAGTTCTTATTATAGGAATCCAGGCCCATTCACAATTGGCCTTTGGAGCTTTAGATGTGGAGTCACACAAACAGGTCAGAAAAGCCCGATCAGCCGACTGCCAACGCCCCAATAGGAATGAGCAGGTCAAACTGAGACACAAACACACTTGCATTTGATTCGCTATCCTCAGCTTAATGGCCTAGCCCCAAAACCTAAAGCAGCCAGGGCCGGCAACCTTTTAGTCTGACCCCGCTCCAACGCCACGAGGGTTTCTGGGTTTTTAACGTGTTTTCAAAGGCAGGGACTCACACTTACGTCATGGTACAAGCTCACTCCTATAAGGAAAAGTTGATGGCCATCATTAAATAGCGTTGCCTGTTAGCCAACAAAAACAAAGAGGTACCGCAGTGCAGTTACACATATAGGCGTCAGGGGCGTCATGCATGTATCTGATGTCAGCTCTGCGACAGGGACAACAAAACGCTTGCTTGTTAACATTTAAACCAACGCTAAGAAACATGACATTGATGGGAACATGCCAGCCTAGATTACAGCACTGTTTCTTGTGGTCCTGGACTGTGACTGTATTTGTGCCAAGACCGGTAGTTGTTGTGAGCCCCCCCCCCACACACACACACACACACACACACAAACGCACAACTTGTGTGCAAAGAACCAACATCCAAGCCGACCTTTCAACCTCGATGGCTTCTTCTTCAAACCGTGAAACACGCCACGGAAACCCAAACGGAGACGGAAAGGGCGAAAAGAGGAAATAAGAAATTCAAATCCACTTTATTTCTTTCTTGTAGTCCCATCGCTGCTTCCTGTGCAGAGGAAACCGGATGATGTCGTTCAGGAGCATGTTCAGATAAATGACATTGATTTCTTATATAATGCCGCATCTAGCAGCTTACTATACCGTAATACTATTACCCCTTTTAAGTCCTCAGACTTTGGCCCCAAGGAAAACAATGAAGTATTTTTTACAAGACAGAGCAGAGGCCAACATTTAGTCCTTCAGATCAAACAATCAATCATCCCTGCTATTTTTCAACATGTCTAAAATGGACTGGGCAGGACCTCGTCCACAAAAGGAAGAAAAAATAAATGAAGGATGTCTAAACGTCAGAGTAACTGGCGAGCAGACAAGATCAGTGTGTGTGTGTGTGTGTGTGTGTGCTTGTGTGCGTCTATACCCATGTGTATGTGTGCTCTGTGAATTCCTGGTTTATTCACGTCTATGTGGCTTTAATGTGTGTTTATATGCATGTGTGTGTGTGTGTGTGTGCGCGCACATGCATGTGTGTCCCATTTGCTTCCAGGAACTCGTCGTCAGGGGCTTTGAGATGCAAGTCAGCACAAGAAAGAAAGTGTGCATCTATGAGCACAGAGTCATGTTGCCCTCTGTGCTTCCAGCCACCTTGAATGACTTTTTTTTCTCTCTCTCTCTCTCTCTCTCTCTCTCTCTCTCTCTCTCTCTCTCTCTCTCTCTCTCGGTGGGAGATCCAGGGAGGAGCGCTGTAGCCGCACTCGTATAAACCCAAAAGCCTATGAGACAAGACATGACAAGCTCCTGAACTCTCGCCATGCAGCAGTTTCCTCTCTAGCTCTTTCTTTGTCTCCATCTTCCGCTCTCCTTTGGCAGTTAAAAAAAAAACTCCCTCCAGCTACCCAGTTTTTTTTTTGTTTTGTTTTTTTTTACACAATCTTGGTGAATCCCTCACAACCACAATAAGTGGCGATACGGTCTTTAATTAATGCAACAGGAAAGAAGAGGTCTTAACTAAAGAAGCAGGAAAAACAAGCCAGTACTTAGTGTTAAATAACACTTATATTAAGTTACACAGCTAATATCCACTTCTGATATATATACTGTATATATATTTTTATCTTCTTCAGTTCTCTGTGTCCACAACACCCTGACACCCAATTGACAGGTTAACCATATAGCTGGAAAAACAAAGAAAATGTACCGAGATGGCTCCAGCTTTGAAGGGGGTCACATTGTCCATTTTTATTGGCACTGACACTACCTTTGTCTATGAGACGCAGGTGTTGGTTTGACGCTGCATGACAAACAAGGTGTTACATTTGAGGTGGGCACAGCATTGTTTCCCTCACAAGTTAGCCAGTGGCTGGCAAAGGGAGTAGCTCCCATTCAAATGTCGTTCTCAATGGCAGGCATTATGGCTTCTTCAATGTGTTTGATTGCCTCTGCTTGACTTCTCTCGTTTGCTGACCAGCTTTACATATGACTCAGAAGTCAGTACTTACACGCTGTTTGAATTCCCTGCTCACAACAAATTAAACTCTGATATGTCAAGGTGACATAAGCATTTTGTTGAGCTCAGAAATATTAAGAAATCCCAGTTGGCTACAATAACCATTTCGTGGGAGAGGGAACCACCCATACAAATTGTATAGCTATTTCCTCAATGTATCTACGTAGAATCTGTGTATAACATGCACTACCTTTGCAACTACCAAAACAGCAGTCATGTGAAGTTAATAGCCTTAAAATAGACTAAAGAATGTAAAGGTAAACATTTTTCACTTTACCTCTACACTCCAACAGACACTAAACAAGTTGACTAAAGAACTTACATCATGCCATGATATTCACATCGTTAGCCTTTTTTAATCTTGTTTTCATTTCATCTATTGTCCTGAGACTAACTGTCGTGAGCCTGGTCTAGTAAACATTACCAAATGGCCTAGCCTAATGACTCACAGTGTTGTTGTCCCGTCCTCACGTATAATTGCTCTACTAAAGCACACGTCAATGCTGTACTTATACAGTCTACAAGCTGACAAATGCCTTCAACTGGGCTCCACTTCAGTGGTATGCACCTTTGAGTGACACAAGCCAAATACACTGTTTGTTTGCACTGGCTGCTAGCTGACATTCAGACTGCATTGCCAACCTGGCAAAAATAGGACAAACACAAACACATTAATAATGTTGTATCTGCGTTCTAGCAGGACACTTTTTTATTTTCTTATTTATGTGTGTCGTGTGTCATATTGTCATTTTTTCTGCCCTCACAACTTCATGCAAACCCTTTCTACTAGTTGATTGTGCTCAAAAGAAAATAATGCTTCAACACTGAATGCTAATACAGTAAAAATCAGGCGTTCATAAACATTTTTGATACCGTGACAAACTGATATGTACTGTAAATAAACTCATACAAAATTACCCTAAATCTGACCAAGGCTGGGTACAATCAAACACCTGATAAAATGTACAACAATAAAAATAACTACAATGAGAAGGACTTTGTAGGACAGAATGTCCACATTTCTCTTTTACTCTTCAGCATATTTTCCCACAGACATAATTCAGCCTCATAACTGTCATTATAAACGAATCAATATTCATTATGAAAAAATGCACTGAAAAAAAAAAGCAGCCATAGCCTGGCCTACCTTCTGTGAGCCATGTCTCTTGAAGTTGGCTTAAATCCTGAAAGAGTTCTGTGAAGAAATTAGGAATATGTGATTATACACCAGAATTAAAATAATAGAGCTCTGCCGAACTCATGTGGTCTAGTTCAAGTTCACAATGGGTCACATCATATCCAAAATAAATATCCAGAATTAATTTTGTATAAAGTAAACAGTTAGTAAGCCTTTGTATACAAAACAAAAGAAAATCAAGGCCACTGTACATTTGAGCTCTAACTTTACCTTCGGATTCCTGAGGGGGTAATTCTGTATCCATGTATTTCCTTTTTGCTGCCATTAAGAGTCTATTTAGGGGCCCATTTCCTTGTGACTTCTGTGGAACACCAAAAATAATAGAGACCAGTCATAAGAAAAACATATGCAATCAAATATGAACAGCATGCGCTAAGACAGTCCTTATATTACTATGACCCCTGCTAAATCTGATGGACCAAAGCAGTACATGAACGCAGTGGCCCAATGACAACACCATAATAGCCTAATAATAATAATCATCATCATCCCAAAAACTAGCATATAGTTTTGCTTTTGTCACCCATAATGATTTTTGTGTCGGTTCATAAGGATAAACAATACGCTGCTAAGGAAAATCTCTTTCAGTTTTGCTGGCTATCATGGAAAAACAAACTCGCTTTTATCGCTGCAAGTAAGTGACCATTTGGCACAATGACACGTTCTTCCAGTGATCAACTCTGTAGCCTGCTAAATGTATCATAGTAGCAAATGTTCTTCATGCAATACGTAGCATTTTATAATAGTTTAAGCGAACTGAGAAGCAAATTGAGTTTTCATCGAGAGCACAGCTGCTTCCACAAAACTCGTGCAGGGCGATCGACAGAGAAAGCCCGGTAGCCGATAGTCAGAAAATGTTAAGAAACATTGTAGAAAACAGAAGAGTTCTTTCATACATACATTTGCTAACGTGTAAGGCACTTGCTGATCCAAATATCCATCCATGTTATAATCCATCCGTTAACCGTTTGTGGTCATTTAGGCTGAGTTGGGTGAAATCCACGCAGCCTGCAGGGAGAGGGAACAGGGGACAAGGCTCGCGAGCGCTAGTTGTGAATGGAGCTGCGTGGAGGCTGCATGAATAATGAGCTCCATTCACAAAAAATGCCGAGGGGAAGTGATGGCGAGTGATTATCCAGTGGGCTTCTGTCCTCTTATTGCCACTGATCTGCTCGTGACAGATAATATTATATATTTTATAACATAAGACATTATGCTAGTCATATTAATAGTTATCTTGATTCTTTTGAATGCACACATTGTTTGGACTGAATCACTTTTCGGGTGTTAAAGCAGACATTTTATCACACCGGACATGAAATATATATGTTTGTAGTACAGCCTAGTAAGATATTTATTGTGCGTTTGCGACTTTTTGCCGGAATTTCTTCGCATTGAGAAAAAAAGTGAAGCTCAGTAAGAGGAAATTGAAGACTGGCGTGAAAAGAAACAGATGTTGCAATTCATTCAAGTGACGACAACAACACTTAACCCTGAAATGGAATAAAACGATTTGACATAGGCAATGTGCAATCCGACGTTTAATATGCCTTGTAACTAACCCCTACTCGGCCCAGCCGTTTATATAACTTCTTACAATAGTTTTTATTATTAGAGACATAAGTGTTGATTTGGAAAAAGGACGTGTTTTTCATTTTCACATATTGTGCCTTGAGGAGGTTGGCGATTGGTGGATTTCCTCTTTCAAGGGGTCGAATTTCTTGCCTTTGTTCAAGCGAATACATTGACTTATGAATGAAATCACGGTCCCTCTTATTAACCAATCAGCAACCTTATGATCCGGGTCCCTAGCAACCATGGGCGGGGCCTGTACTTCAGCAACCAATCCCTGCCAGCTCTTCGGCAGGCTTTATACTGGATTTTCCAGTTGTTTTTCATTCACAAAAAAAGAGAGAGGGAAAGTTAGAAAAAAACGTCCATTCATAAAAACCTGCCCTAGCATGAATGTCTCGACTTGTTTTTCTTCTTCTGCCCAGACAAAATCAAAGACGATAGTTTGTTTACTATCTTGCATGTCTCTCTACCCCTATGTTTATTATTACCAAGTTTATTTCCTTTCTGAGTATAGGAAACTGTGGCAGAAATGACCCTCTGTTGAGGCTCTGAGCAAAATGAGCAACACTGACTGACTTAAATCAGTTTTGGGTAAAAGATATTTGTGGTTTTATACACCACATAAAGCTGTGGAATGTGAGGCTTTGTGTGTTGTGCACAAGCCCTACAGCACACTGCTGTGTGTCTCAGTGAACATACAGCAACTACAGCCAAACATTGAAGGAGGTGGGCAGACAAGAGGGCCAAGGAGGGGAGAGAGAGAGAGAGAGAGAGAGAGAGAGAGAGAGAGAGAGAGAAGTCGAGTCTAGGTCAGAACAAGACTAAGTGTTTCCAGAGGACACAATGGTAACCACACCACCATCTGAGTGTAAACAAAGCACAGTTTGAGAGTCTGCACCCTCCAGAGGCTGAGCCATTTGCGTCTGCTTTTTGTTGCAACGTCCATCACAGATGCACTTACAGACAATGTCGACGTGAAGTGAAATACTTTTCAATAGATATGACATGATTTGTAAGACTTTGATGCATATAGGCATGAAACTCACTTCAGTCCATGCGGAAATATAAGATAGATGTATATTATCTTAATGTATTTTGAGCCGGTATTAAAAAGCGATGGTGTTTTTATCAAACGTCTGAGGGTATATGGTGGAAGAGTGTAACAATGAAACACAAAAGAAATTATTTGTTTGTTCTCAGGCAATTTCAGCAGAAAAGTACCTGCACACACTCTTCTTAGCATCATGCTAAAAATAACTCCTAAATCTACACAAAATAAAAAAAGTGATTGAAATATGGATAGAACTCTGTACTATTTCCATCACAAAGCATTATCCAAGCTATTAAAACATAATAAACTGGTCTTGTTTGATTAAGCGCTGTTAAAATAATTGTGTAACCATATGTGAAAATTAAAAAGACTGGTGTAAGTGTTTGCTTTATATGCAATACATGTAGTCTCAATCATATAAGCAAATTAAGAAACCATTCCAAACCATGCCACCATAATATACAGTATCACCATACAAAAACAACTTCAATTCGACATGTTGGCTTGTGTGGCTTTAACAAAGATTGTCAGCTTCTGAACATGAATTGAAAGGGGTCAGACAACAAATGGTGACTAAACATCAACCTTCATGCACTCTATTTACACAGCAGTGCCCCACACACACACACTCGCACGCATGCATGCACAGATACCATAGTGCTAAAATGTATTGTAAATTGTATTGTAACAGTCATCCACCATGGGGTCTATTATAGCGCTGTCAGCAGGGAGATAATATTGTAGACTGAGACAGTGGGCAGGGCTGTGGAGTCAAGCTCCAGTCAAAGTGCTTATTGATCATGTTGGACCTCGCTTGATGGATGGATAAAATGTTATTATGGCTTTTTGAGGGAGAGCTGGGGAGAGGGGTAGGCAAGAGTACAGCTCTGGGGTGAGCAAGCAGCATCTTGTAGGCACAAGATTGGGACAGAGAAAAAAATAGAAGGAGACTGACCTGATGTTTCCTTTATAACATCCTACAGTTTGTTAATGCCGAGACAATGAGAAGGAGATAGACAAAAGGCAGAGAAAAGAAGGGATACAGAGAGAAAAAGAGAACGTTGACAGAAATATGTCTTATGCATAACTTTAAAACACATCAATTATTGTACCAGTGTCTTGCAACATTTCACACTGAAAACAATACCAGTATTGTCACGTGTGGTGGTGGCAGAAAAAAGTTATAATAATTTTTTTATTTTTTTTATTTTTTTTATGAACCAACGCAAAACACTCACCAGTACAGCAAACAGCTAACCTACAAGCACAGGGAGAAACAGAGGGCTACATATACTAAAGCTAATTATGGAATGGGCACCAGGTGTGTGAAATGACTACACAAAGACAAAGTCCAGGATGAGGTAATGTGTGAAGGGTTAACCTGGGAAGCATGGCAGGCAGGTGAAGGCTGCCATTAAACCCTGACAGGTATCAGAAAATGGTTTTAGAATGTATGTATGTATGTATGTATGTATGTATGATTATGCATGTATGAAAAAGTGCAAAAGACCAAAAGGAAGGAACAGAGAAACAATATACGAATAATGGAATGAGAGAGAGAGAGAGAGAGAGAGAGAGAGAGAGAGAGAGAGAGAGAGAGAGAGAGAGAGATCTGTTGGTGGGGGGATGGTGTAGTGAAAGGCTCCTCCACGACACCTCTGACTTCTTCTCCTCCTCTGCTCCTGCTCCTTCCTCTCCTCTGCTCCTCCCAGATTGTCTCAGCTCCTGATAAGCCTGATGGTGACTGATAAAGGAATGAAGATCTTTGACAACACAAGGACATCAAATGGGAATTTACTGGAAGCACAGAAACCACCCCCACACCAGACAATTCAATTAACTAAATGTTGACATTAGTTTGGTCAACACTGTGTTTCAGGGAATAAGTCAAATTCCTAGTACATGGCATATGTTCAAGCAAAGCAATAGTACTTTGTCACTTAGATCTTTCCTTCTAATGCAATGCTTTACCGTTATAATCACATTTGGTGCTCTGGTTATGTAACCAGAACCACCTAAACACACATTTTGTGGTTCTGTGTAGACACCAGACAGGTCTATATTTACTTTTTTTCCCCATATTCATCCCATCCCATTGTCTCATCCTCATTTTTCCCATTTTTCCCATTCCCTCGTTTTTCCCATCCATTTATCTCAAATACCATAGGTGTGTCACAGTATGTTTAATTTAAAACTTAGTTATTTAAATCCTTACATTTTCTATGAACACAAAGAAAAATAATTATATGTTCATGAACTGTAAGCTATATATTATATTATTTATTTTTATGTGTTTCTTTATGCATGGACCACACTGGTTCTCATGATGGGCGCTGGCCATCGGAGGGCTATTAAAGCAAACAGGACACATAGGCTACTATCAGGCTGGGGCCAGTGGCCAGACAACACTGGCTTCCGAGGAAGAGAAGCTTGCTCTCACGTGTCATGTCAACTGGAAGATGATTCCTAATGCAAACAGTGATTGTATGAAACCATGGTTAGGCTTTGTGTGTGTGTGTGTGTGTGTGTGTGCGCGCGCGTGTGCGTGTGCGTGTAAGCTGTCTGTGCCCAGAGCCAAACCATTTCCAGTTTCTGACCTAACATATTCTTATTCATCAATCATGTCCTAACTTTGCGAGGCTGCAAAATGTGGACCCACAGGGCTGCCCTGTGTCTTGCCTGCCCTGAAATCCAGGATGAATCAGGAGAAACCAGTATTTGCACTCACTGTTTCCCCTATCCTCCCATGTAGCAAACAATAAGCACCTGAAAATACCTCCAGACAAAACTAAACAAACCCTGTTGACATACACCATTTCTAAACACACAAGGAATGCTTCCATAAACGGACAAATGCAGGCCCATTGGCACTTGCACTGCCTGCAACAGGCCTTTTCATTGGTCCATTCGTTGACAGAGGGTGACCGCTGTGTATCACGTAGGACCTGGAAAGCTGCCCTGAGCAGACAAGCGCTTGTGTTTTTGTTTTGAGAGAGTACCTGAACAGGCAAGATATTTAACGCCCCCATCCCCGCCCCAGGGTTCATGAGGCATCTTAAAATTATTTGTGAGTCACTTGAGTTGATGTGATTGGTTGTATGTTTGTATGAGGGTGATTTACAACGCCTGGCTTTGTGCTTCAGAGATAGAGGACTGCCATTGGCTGCTGCATCTAGACAGCAGAGACAACAGAAAGTGATGTCCCACTGTTTCACATCCCCGGAGGTATTCCTTTCAAAAGCAGGTCAGCCAGTCAGCACCCTCAGACAGGAAGTTCCCGACTGTCTTCGCTGATAGAGAGAGAGAGAGAGAGAGAGAGAGAGAGAGAGAGAGAGAGAGAGAGAGAGAGAGAGAGAGAGAGAGAGAGA
>JAODTR010000011.1:2241381-2270500 GCA_025399935.1 Amblyopsis rosae | reverse complement strand
GGAAGACCCAGGACTAGGTGGAGAGTTTATATCTCCACACTGGCCTGGGAACGCCTCGGGATCCCCCAGTCAGAGCTGTCCAATGTGGCTCGGGAAAGGCAAGTTTGGGGTCCCCTGCTGGGGCTGCTGCCCCCGCGACCCGACTCTGGATAAGCGGATGAGGATGGATGGATGGATGGATATTTAATAATTTCGGTCGATACGGTATAATTCCAATATCAATATGAACAATATAGGTTTCAGAATAACTGCTAAGGACACCCACAACAGAGTAAAAATGCATTTGCCAAGTCTATGAAACCTCCTATGAAATATTTTAGAAATTAAAAACATGCAAATATATTCATCTTTAAGCAAGTGTCAGTAGCATTCTGGTGTGCGTGTGACTAGAACTGTGGTCCCATGAATTAGACGCAGCCAAGTTCCACAGAAGACATTACTGATTGTGTTAGTGGAGTAAGCTGACAAAATACATAATATTAAGCCTTTCTGTTACATTTGCTGTTAGGTGAGAGTTGATAAATCGTAGGGCAGTCATGTAGTGCAAGTCATCGGGCACTTAGTTTCTATTCTTTCTATTCACCTTGAATACAGTTTCACTGACTTTTTCTCCAAGGAGCACACGTGCTATTTAGTTAAAACATTTAGGAGCGCAGACAAAGAAAATGGGAGTATAGCGAAAAATATGGGAGCAATGTCGAAATTCTAACCGAGCATAACCGTTATGCAAATATTCACCTTTATTATTTTGTTTTCATTGTATGTTAATCTCTATCTTTTTTTTTTTTACAAAGGAGAGATGATTAGACCTACATTATCAGGTTTGACCTATCATAAAATATCTGCTACTGTATATCAGCCTAGTAAATATCATTACTAGGCTAGAATATAGAAACTTGAGCAAAGCTCATTTTGAATTGAATATATCTTGAAAAGTTAGGCTATACAGATATATTCTTCTAACTTCCTATTTAGATTAATAGCCATATGAAATTATGTATAATGTTACTGTAAGCGCAGCACAATTTAAACGCTGGCTGGCGGCATGATCGCACACACATCCACCTCTAACCATACGAGCATAAATAGTTCGCCGGCATTTTTTCACCAGTTTTGCTAGTGTCTTGCCTGTTAGCTTTAGAACGTACACACACTTGGCCCAGTTAAACCGTGCCCAAGCTCGTTTGACCCCAAAGTGCGGTTCGTTTGATTAGCGTAATCGCTCCGTACCATGCCCGGGCCCACTTGAAAGAGGTGGGCCAGGGCACGGTTTGGTTGGACTCAGGCGCGGTATGCATCAGTGTGATCGCAAACGTGCCCGAGCACGGAACTGAAGTCATCGACGCGACAGTTGTTTCATTACAAACAGCATGGCGGCAAAGGGAAACTTGTCTACGGCAGAAGTTGTTTATTGGAAATTAGGGCAGACGAGAGTATTCAAGAGCAACTGTATATAACACACAATAACTCTCTACTACTTACTCGTGAGTATTAAAAAAACTGCGTGCTCAGTATCTGAAGGTACAGGATGCTGGTAGTTTGTCAGACATCAAGGACATATTCCAGATTATGTGGACAAAAGAATTGTCCTGAAACCACAATTAGCCAACCTAATGTTTTGGAGAAAGCGTGCCCTGGCCCTGAATGTTAACTGCAGTGTGAGTGCAGGCCAGCGGGGAAGTGGGGAGGGGGGACAATCGTGCTCGGGCACGGTTCAAGGCCACTGGGCCTAGTGTGAGTACGAGGTAACTAATATGGGAGTGTGTTTGTGTTCAGCTCAGAGACCCCGAGATCCATCTGCACACAAACACACTCCCATATTAGCTACCTCGTCATCACAGCTAGCTAAAGCTAAAAGGCAAGACACTAGCAAAACTGGTGAAAAAATGTCAGCGAATTATGTATTTTCTATGCATTCCACTTTTCTACGCACGTGGATGGAGTTTAGTTATGGTAACGATAAACACAATTACGCACTCACCCTGTTCAAAGTGGAACCAAGTTTGGAACAGGTACCCAGTGTGCAACGCACAATTTTCATTGTGCACGGGGATATTATAACAATGCGCAACTGCATTTGAGCTGCGTACATAGTGGCTAGAAGTCACTTGCACAAAGTGCGCCTAAATATTTGTTTGCACACCAAGATTGTAGCCGCATTTGTGATTGAAATGGTCGCACTGTAGAGCCCTGCGAACAGGTGCACTGGTTTATCAATTTAAAACAGGCTTTACACTACAGTACATTGTTATGTCATCCACTGGTTTTGTTACAATCATTGGCAGCAGAGACAACCTGACACAGGCTGACATTAGAAACCATAAAACAAAAATAGGTGACTTAAACACACATAGATGTAGCATGTTGTTAAGGTTATGTCTCAACCCATAGCTTATGATGATAATAAGAACTTATAGGTTGCTAACTAACACACTTGTCTAACTAGAACACTGATATAACAGGCCTCACTGTGATGGAAGAGCACAGCTGGTTGTTTCCCATATGGCCACACAGTAGCTTCTCTATGCCTCCATCTGTCCAGCTACTGGTCAGTGATCACCCACTCATCTACAGTGTAGACAGGGTCAATGACCTCGGTCTTATTTATCTGACACTTTGATCTGACTTACAATTAGTCAATAGATGTTATAGAAGTTAAAGAATAGTAAATAAAAACATGCTTGGAATGTCAACAAATAAAAGTGCATTCACCAAGGGGGAAAAAAGACCAAAACAGACACTTCATCCTGTATTTAACCCTGTGTGTTACCTGCACACACAGGAGAGCCAATGGGAGTAAGAACAGAGTGTTGTTGTCAGATCCCACTGGTACAATGATGACAGGATTCCTCTTACAGCTGAATATTCTCTCAGTATAAGATAATTAGGCCTATATCCTCTCTGTTCCCATCATTCAACATCAGCAAAGTAAGACACAAAAGCCTAATGGCTTAACCCAATACATTTTGGAGGGCTACAGCATGTAGAGAACACAAACAGATAAACATTTAAAACATACCAGTAAAAGAAGCAGTTGTGCAAATGGTGCCTTGTCAATAACATGATTATTGTACAAACGGTAAGATAATTATTGTACCATGATACATATATGAAACTAAGGACAATATTAAAATGGAAATACACAACTTAAATTATACTCAAATCACACTAAAGAAAGGGCACTCTGGGGAAGGGGCGGGGCTTAGTGCAGCCACTACTTTTTAGACTTGCTTTTTAGAGAGATGTTTGCTTGCTCCAATGTATACTTTTCTTAAGGAACTTTCCACAGGTTGAACACAGCATGAACATTTTCTGCTATTAAACATGTTGCTTTATCTTTTTCTTGGCGGTCGCTACGCCTTTCACGATAACTCTTTTCTGTTGGCCGATTAATTGTCCAAGAAAAAATTGCGATAAACTATATTATTGTCATTTTAAGGGCAGACGAGAAAAGACAAAGGTGACATTATTGAAATATATAGGCCTAATCCAAGGAGTCGACAAGGGAAGCAAGGAGAAGTTTAATTGAAACACGGGAAACATTTTATATTCAAAACAAGCATCCAACACACTGTCGTGGTAAAGGTTGGTTGTGAATTAGCCTACGTATTGATGTGCCCTACACCAGCGACGACATGTTTGGTTTGACCTTGAATGTTGAACTTTTTGTGTAAACATTCCAAACATATTAGATTGAAACTGTCACCCTTCGTCCAGCGTCAATGTGTGTTCGCTGAGAATTATTCATTGTGATTGGCTACACCAGTTTCATTGCTTGGCAAAGTAGGTAGCCTACAAACGAAGCGAATAAAACAAATGCCGTATTTTTGCATTTATTCTTCTAGATGAAGTTGGCTGGAATTATGCAGTCGTCAGTAAAAACACCTTTACAATACAATATCCATTGGCCTTGAGGAACACGTATCAGCTGTCGCTGCCTGCTCTGTTTGTCTGTCTGTGTCTGTGTGTGTGTGTGTGTGTGTGTGTGCGTGTGTGTGTGTGTGTGTGAGAGAGAGAGAAACGAGCACAGGAGAGAAGAGCACAGGATCAGCGCAGCACTTTAACTTATGTCTTTATGTCAGCAACACGAATGTAAATACAATATTATCGCGGCCAGAAAAATTATCGAGGTTATTTCTGTATATTGCACGATAAGGCGATATAGTAATTATCGTGACAGGCCTAGCGGTCACCATATTGCAGCGTAGTATCTGAGCTCCATTGATAATGACTTTCTATAGTTGTCATGCACGCGCTTAACTCAGAGTAAACATACTCCGAGTTGACTAAACTTACTCAACTGTTCTGAAACTGAAAACTTGAGTTTTCCATCTCATATTTGTCCAACTCAGAGTTCAGGGTTAGATTCAGTTGGTTAAACCTGCTTGGTGAAATAGGGTCCTGACTGAAACTTCCTCAAACCAGTGATTTAGAAGGTATAGTCAGCTTTTGCAAGCTAAATATAAGATGATACACTTTTTGTCAAATTCAAGAAATATCTCCTCACATATTACTATCTTAATGTTCTCTGTGCGTGTGGAATAAAGAATCCGATACTCATACACAGCCCTGGGTCCATGAATAGAACCATAAACAAAGTGGCGAACACCACTCACATTAACAAAGCCGTAGTACTACGCTTTGCTTTACAATGCATTTCGATCTGTGAGGGGGTCCCACGGAGGACTGTGGAGCGATACTGTTTAGATTTGAGGTCGAATTCAGCAAGCTTTTCTCGAGAATGACTGACCCTGCCTTTAACTCAACTTTAGTTACATTTTACAGTCACTGTAAACAACATTTGATTAACAACTAAATTACATTGATTAGGCTATACTGTAGAGCAGAGGTCTTCAACCAGGGGTCCTGGACCCCTAGGGGGTGCTCAGAGGTACTGTAGAGAATCCTCCAAATTTTTGGATCCCAAACTTATTATCTTCCAAAAATTTTAATCAGAATATAGACATTAACATAAATGCAACCTATGCTATAAATATATAAATCTGTCAATAGCTATTTGAATGGCGTAAGTGGCTTACTTTTAAACATGGCCGCCCTATACATTATTGTTGGCCCGGCAACAAAATATTATATTTCATATGTGATAGGGGGTCCCTATGCATCTATCAGCCCTTGGCCTGAAAAACACAAGACCTCTGGTGTGGAGTTTGAAAAAAAGCAATGTAAGATAATTAGTCAGTGTACATACAGGCAGAACATTATAATGCTATATATAATTATAAAGCTTCCAGAGATTCAATCGCAACAGCAAGAGCATAATTTTTAATTACAAATTTCACTCTAAAATAAAATGTAGCTCTGAAACCAATTTCCCTATCTTTCATAACTTATGATGATTGTCTGTGACCAAACTATTGTTTAGCCTATAGGCTAGTAGCAATTGAGTTTACTTCTGTCTGGCAATCTCTATTGAGGCTCCATTGATTATAGGCCTAATAGCAATGGGGTAGGGCTGGCCCCAAATATTTGATTATTCGGGTATTCGTTCGTTGGGTTTGTATTCGATTTAAATATTGGGATTCGAGTATTCGTTTTTCACATTATGCATGCATGTTTTCCCATTAATCCCTACTGTCTCCATATAAACCCACATGAAATGTAATTGCCTGCCCTACACTGTCATCAACACCTTTGATTGCAATTGGCTCTGTTTGTAAAAAGAGAGCAAGGTTATTCATTCAACACTCTCTTATTTGGTAATACAGGAGGAATCAATTATTATTACTTCTTGATTATAGTTGAGTGTTTTTAATGGTGTTTTTGAAAAAGAGTATTCGAATACTCGTTCGGAAATACAATTAAGTATTCGAAACCTGTAAAATAGTATTCGGGACAGCACTACAATGGGGCCAACAAAGAAACTCTAACTAGAACAAAGCGTGTTCCATGTCTGTTGCAATGCATGCATGTGGTCCATTATGGCCCATGGTTCCAAATTCAGGTTAAACATCTTATCACAACTGGAAAAATACAACCCCACTCTGCAGATATTTTTGAAAAAGCAAAAAGATACAGATATGTTCTGAGTGAGTTAGAGTGTTTTTCCTATATCAACTACAATAAAAGTTGACATTGCCAGAATAGTTAGATTAGATTTTAGTTACATTACCAATGATGAAAGAGGGAATTTCCCTATAATAATAATAATAAAAAAACAGTTTATAGGGGCTTTAAATGGTGATTCTGTATTTTTCAGCTCCACCCTGTTTCACTGATCAAATTAAATGTAGCTGAAGGAGGTCAGCTGTGAAATGCCAGGCTAGTGCATAGGAAGGAGCGAGGAGCTTGGCTATGCATTTCTAAAAATAATTAGTAAAAAAAAATTTCTACAAATTGGTTGTGATGTTAGATTAATACATTTTCACAGTAGAATAATATTTCAAGGTTTAACTCTCTGAATATAATCCTGTAATACTGATAAATGTCACACCTGTACATATTCCTATTCCAACTATTCCATGGATGCCTTTGAAGCCCAATGTAGCAAGGTAGATATTGCATACCAAATCCTACCGCACAGGATCCCTAATAAGGCATATTATTTACTGGAATATGTATTCCCCTGACACACCTTTTCAAAACAAAATGTTCCATGCTTCCGTTTAAGCCCTTAGCTGCGTGACAGCATCAACGCAGCTAGGACCAGAAATAATTTAATTTAACATAATTCTCAAATCTTTTATTTAACCATTGATAGATAAGAAACACTTGTAAGAACTTTGCATATATTTGGTTCTTCAGAGGTAATATTGCATAGCCTATAGGCTACTCATTGGCTATGTAAAATGTCATTGCACTATTTATTTTCTATAGGCAAAAGGCTATGTAGGTTATATAGCCTAGGTAGTGTCGCTATGTTTTGTTATGTTGCTATATTTCACTAAACAAAACTTGACTTTGGAAATAAAAAAGGAAACGTGTTCACAATTTTCTACAAAAGGCTACCTACCCCCATGTGACACGACATGGGTTAGTTTCTCAAATGCAGGACAATGAAAAAAGTGGTCTGCTTCAAAGAAACGCACATGGTGATATATGGTTTTGCGTTCATCCGCATAAAACAGCATAAAACCCAAAGTAACAGCATATTCGCTGTCCTAAACACTAAATAGTGTATCATTGCTGTAATGCATTTCATTCGCATACGCGTTTGCCCCAATGTAACATCCACCACAGATGAATTATTACAAAAATTATAATAGTTAGCCTATTTCCTTTATAGTCACACTATTTGGCAGATTAATTCGAATAAAACCATCAAAATAACAGTATAATTTCATCGTATTATTGTGTTTCCACGTGCTCTTAAATAAAATAATTTAAATTTCTTACCAAAATAAGCCTGTAGCCTACGATAATTTCGGATATATATCCAACTGTAGCGAGAGCTTGAATGTCTTCCTTTCACGAACAACGTTTTGTTTTTTCTTTCTGATTTAGAAATGTTTCTTGAAGACCCGGAAAAAATGCGGCTAGGGAAATGCTAAGCGTTTGTAAGAGGGGGCTGGCTTGTGGGGGTCGCTCCAGGTCTGCCTACTAGGCTCCTACTGGTATATCCTTCCAATCTCCTTCCCAACCCTGGGTTCTGGGTGTGCGTGCATGTGTGTGTGTGTGTGTGTGTGTGTGTGTGTGTGTGTGTGTGTGTGTGTGCGTGCGTGTGTGCGCACGCGTCTTACATCAAGTTTAGACAAGCAATTTGGAGTGATATGGTAGGGAGAAGATTTACATCAGTGACGTGTATTTAGGTCTATATCTTAAGGGAATTGTGTGTAGGCTTACTAGGCTAATCCTAGTAGAGATGTAATAGATTACATGTAAACTGATATGTGTAGGCTATACCTAGTAGAGATGTAATATGCTACTGTAAACTGAAACATGTAGGCTAGGCATTATTTTATTAATGGCACATTGTTATTTACATTTGATCTGATAGTCAACATATTTGCTGAAATGTTCATGAAATTCACAGAGCACATGAAGCACATACATGCTCTCTTGAGCCTTCAAAGCTCATAGTTTTATTATTCTCTACCCCTCCAGACAATTGTGTGGAAGCAGGTTCTTTCAACACTAAAACACAACCAAGAAGTTGGGATGTCCCAATATAACACTCAACTTTATACTTCACTTGGGTCAGTATTATTATAATTATTATGATGGCATATTTATGGTTATTGTTGCCATATAACCTATTTTTCTTATAGTGCTTTCCAATGCATTGCCCGTTGCTGTTTGACTTGAATTTAACCCCCAACAGGGTCAATAATTTCAGAATCTTATCGCTACTGTAGATATTCCACCATTTAAGTAGCTTCAGGATTTGATGTTTGATTTGTGTATTATCTTTGTGTTCATCTTTGGTTTGCAAAAAAATATTACAATTACATTTAAATGACCAATTAATTGTCTGCCATATACAAAAAACATTTATGGTACCAAATGAGGATGTTGTTGTCCCAAATGGGAGCTATACTGTGTAGTTCTATATGTTTGCAGTGGACTTTCTAAACGTTATTACTTCCTTGACACATTATTAAAGAATTGTCACGCAGAGTGTACTTGCTATCTACAGTATAGGCCTACACAAAGAATATAAAATGACAGGTTTGAAGGCAGGCGTACACATCATTTCTGTGTCCATAACCAACATGCGCGCCACATCTTATTGCTGCTTATAGTTTTGAAACACAGCTGTTCACAGAAGTGCATGGGGTCTGAATCTCTTGTGCAAACCAACATGTTCAACAGAGAGGCCCTTTGTCCACACAAACCCCAGGACCCTATGCTCCCTGCTGGCTCTATCACATGGACCTTGTGCTCCCCAGACCTCAGTGGAAACCCCTGTTAGACTTGGAACCGAGGTGGAACAGAGCCCAAATGTTTATCAGTCTTGCTGTGTTTAGTTAGAGCAATGTAATGTACTAACTTTTTTCTATCACAGGAGGAGTAGTGTTTCTCATAACTTGAACAACAGAAATTTTCTTTATCAGCATCAGTTTTACAGGGTACATCCTATGATTATATAAGCAAGACACATAACATGTTTGCTTGAGAAGGCATAGAAGGTAGAATGAAATAAGATATTTGTTACTTGGATAGTCCAACTGATAGCCTCAAGATCTGAAATTGGTTGAGGTTTGTGACTTTTTCTGTCGTTCTCCACACATATAGATAGATATACAAGCACAGATATACAAATACAGACCTTGATCTCAGAAGCCCAGAGATCAATGCTCTATTGGAGCACTGATCTCAGAAGCCCAGAGATCAATGCTCTATTGGAGCACTCCCTACTAAAGGTACATGAACACAAAGCAAACATCTGCTTTCACAACCTCCTAAATCACCTCATATGGACGATGTCCAAGCACAGACACATTCTTATTTCTCACAGATCATGTTAATATAGATATTTAAATAAATATCAAAACTCAGCAACAATGCAGAGCCCACCAAGTAGTAAATACATTACTAAACCTGGATGAACCTGGGAATAGGTGACTTTGAATAAGATATTAAGGTTTGAGGTGAATTTGATATGCATATTCCAACACATTTGAAAAAAAGCTCTGCTCATATGATATAGACAAAAATATTTAATAAGCAGTATTTACTGCTCATCTGCTGCTGTTTGTGGCCACACATTGTGTAATAACAGCAAAACAGTGAAAATTACAAGCTTAAAGATTGCTTAATTCTGTGTTCACACCAACAATTTGGCAAATCCATTGAAAATCTCATGCATCAAAGGCAGACATTTACAGTAAAACATTTTACATATAAATGCAAACATAACCCTACTCTAGCTACTATAGAGCTATGGATACAGTATGTGGGCCATTGGCTGCTCCATCCATGGACAAAACACTGTATTCACATAATCACTAAAATGGCCCTCTGAGCATCAGGAAAGGCAGTTTCACAAGACATTTGGGAAAGCCCTACTGCCTACACATACAAATAGGTACAGATATCTACTTATGTGTTATAACTTTGTGATGACTTTTGGGTTGAATCTATGAAAAGGGCAAGCTGCTCTCAGCTGTTGGAGCAGAGCTATTTCATGCAGGATTGCTTCAGAGCACCAAATGTGATTAAATGAGACATGTACAAGCAAGAAGTAGAGACAGTTGTGTAGTCAAATGTAAGGTATTGCTTCACGACTTCACCCATTGTGGCCCTCCAAAAGACAGCTCTGTAGAGACGGCCTTCACCTAATGAGGAGACAGAAACTGCCCAGTCCAAAGAAAGTGAGTAACCAAAAGCTGTGAAGGAGCATAGTGGACCATATGATGTGTGTAAAGGAGTGGTGCCGCCTTGTGGCTACAAACCCTTCACCTCATTGAGTTTGGTGGGGAATACCATGGGGTATATGGTGTGGCATGACAGGGCTGGGTCAAGAACAGAGCTACACAGTATTATATATTCTGAAATGATGGTAGTTAATCACCTTCATATAGCTGCAGTAGCTTAGTATTTAATATTAACTGTATTAACTGTAGTGGTTATTTCATAATTTTTTTATTGCAAAAAAAAGCGCACCTCCCACAAAGACATGAGCAAGAAACACCATGTTTCGTTCACAGTTTTATACTGCAATGACAATAACGTTGAATCAAAATCAATATCAGAACACAATAGGTTGTGTTATACAAATTTCATTTTGCATAATAAGTTGATTTAAGTTTATCTCATGTTATGGTCAATTACACTATACATGATTTATGGTCTGGGTCAAATTGATCAGTGCTTTATAACTCACTTAGAAACAAGTCAGTAACCCCTACAAATGCATTAAAATGAATGGTCATCCCATCACTGGTCATTTATGATAAATAAATTCTTTTTTTTTTCATATTCCACATTTTTCTTCTACCTACCAACTCAATTTCATTACAAAATACACCTTTTGCAATAATATTATGCTATATTGGACTTTTCTTTGAATATTAAAATAATTTCCACACATTTTGTCCACCTTGTTATAATTGTTGCTATTACACCATTACATTGGTATACTATTGACACTATTGATTATTCAATTATTAGGTGGACAAAATATGTGTGGAAATTATGTCTGACAATTTGTCACATCCTCTAGTGCAGTGTTTCCCAACCATGGTCGTGGGGACCCACTGTCTGTTTTAGATGTCTTCATGCTCCAACACACCTGACTCAAATTAATGGGTCATTACCAGGCTTCCGCAGAGATTGATAGACTAGAGTCCTTATGACCGGGGTTGGGAAACACTGCTCCATTGGTCAGCGTGTGACCTGCAGCCAAAAGATCATGGGTTTGAGCCCCATAGTTGTAAGTCTGGTATGGCAGAACCCATACGCACAACTCGGAGGGTGTTCTAAAAACTAACACACGACGACAGAACAGTTACAATAGTTATGCTACCTGTAAAATTCCTTACAGTGTTATGCTAAATGATTGTATCAATACCATCAAATGTATATTTATAGTTTTTTTTCTAATGCTGTTGGAATGAATTATTCAGAATCTGACTACAGTATGTCTATGACCTGTATGATGTGTGAAAGCATATTGTGTGGACCTGTTTTCAGAATTCATTCTACCTTGACATTCATGAGAGGATAAGGATCATTCAGTCTTTCAATTCTTTGACATAAATACCTTACTTTATGGCTACGAGTTTGTTTCCCTTAGAGAAGAGTCGGGTCTGTAAGTAAAGGTAATGGTGTTTTTATTGTCACATACATGTAGCAGAATACATCCTCTGCATTTAACAAATCCCTAGAGGGAGCAGTGTTCACTTGTAAATAATTTTTAGTCTCAGAGAACTCTTGTACAAGGAGTTAAGGTTGGGTATGGACTATTTTATACATTTTTCCCCTCTCCACCACAGGAAGTGGTCGAGTTCCTGCAAATATGGATTCTCATGGGAAACCTTATAATTCAGTCATATTGTTTTTGTTTAGATACAGTGCATCCGTGAAGTATTCACAGCGCTTCAATTTTTCCACATTTTACATTATAGCCTTATTTCTAAATGGATTAAAATATGTATTTTCCTCAAAATTCTACACACACCACATAAAGTGAAAAACATTTGTTTGAAATATTTGCTAATTTATTAAAAACAAACAAAAAAAAAAATCACATGTACTAAAGTATTCACAGCCTTTGCCATGACACTCAAGATGGAGCTTAGGCACAACCTGTTTCCACTGATCATCCTTGAGATGTTTCTACAACTTGATTGAGTCCACCTGTAGCAAATTCAGTTGACTGGACATGATTTGGAAAGGCACACACCTGTCTATATAAGATACCAGTTTATAGTGCATGTCAGAGCACAAACAAAGTCTAAGGAATTGTCTATAGACCTCTGAAAGAAAATTCTATGGTCTGATGAAACAAAGATTTAACTGTTTGGCCTGAATGCCAAGCGTCATGTCTGGAGGAAACCAGGCAATGCTCATCACCGGCATCCCTACACTGAAGCATGGTGGTGGCAGCATCATGCTGTGGGGATGTTTTTCAGCAGCAGGAACTGGAAGACTAGTCAGGATTGAGGGAAAGATGAATGCAGCAATGTACGGAGACATCCTTTATCAAAACCTGCTCCAGAGCGCTAGGGACCTGAGACTGGGGAAAAGGTTAATCTTCCAACAGGACAACAACCCTAAGCACACAGCCAAGATAACAAAGGAGTGGGTTCGGGACAACTCTGAATGTCATTGAGTGGCCCAGCCAGAGCCCAGATTTTAACCTGATTGAACATATCTGGACAGATCTGAAAATTGTGCACAGAAGCTCCCCATCCAACCTGATGGAGCTTGAGAGGTCCTGCAAAGAATGGGAGAAACTGCCCAAAAGTAGGTGTGCCAAGCTTGTAGCATCCTACTCAAAAATACTAAAGGCTGTAAATGCTGCTAGAGGTTCTTCATCAAAGTATTGACAAAAGGCTGTGAATACTTATGTACATGTGATTAAGTTTTTACATACATACACTTGCAGAAAAACTTTTTTCACTTTTATGGGGTATTGTGTGTCGAATTCTGAGGAAACAATTTACTTAAAATCCATCTTGGAATAAGGCTGTAACATAACAATGTGGAAAAAGTGAACCGCTGTGAATACTTTCCAGATGCACTGTAGGTGATGTCTGAGGAAGAGAAAGATCTCCCACGAGGGAGTCAAAGTATATCTCTAACAGCAAAGTGTCACCTTTAGGAAACTGTGCATTCCTAAGACATGTGTATACATACATGTTTTATTAATATTTGTGTGTGCAGCCATGTGCGTGAGAGAGAGTGAGAGGGTAGTGAGGAGTGAGATTGTTTACGAAGTGCCACAAAATATCACTTCAGCTACCGGGTCAAATTGACGGAGATCATATGTATCAATTGCGTCACTTTTATTCCATTATATATTTTTTGTTAACACACTAACAATAGGCTGCCAGAAATGGAGCAAAGCAATATGGACATGGGGTTGTGACGAGAGATTGAGAATACTGTATATCGTATATAGGCTGCATATAGGCTAGAGAATGGGAGAACATGGTTGGTATAGTATAGGTTGTCTCACTGCTCATACCTCCTCCACTAGAGGATAGTTAAAAAATTGCACCACAAATAACTTTCCCTACTTGATTTGAGCCCTCACTTTGCTACAGAATGCTGAAAATGCAACCATGAGAGGTGAGACATGTTTTTATAATTTTTAGGCACTAAAACTAAATTAGTAACTTATTTTTTTTATAACTCCTTATAAAATCGTAGTTGCTGATATGTTCAACTTTTGTCACTTAAAGGGAAGGGCTACCAAAACGTTCAGTTTATATTGTGTTATTTCAATCAACAAGCAAGCAACAAATGTTTCTAAAACTTAAGATAGGGCAAGTTGTCACAATCTAGCATGGGGTGACAACCAACCCCCATTCCCTTTGTACTATGACAAAATTGTTACAAACACACTGTATCTTATAGTTAATGACAATTCCAAGAAATTGTTACTACACTACATCATTCATCAGTGCATTGTGACACTATAGATAACTTAGTCCACCTATGTTGCTTTTATAAATGTTGAAATGCATTTAGTCTCTAGTTCAAAACACAAGTAAAAAAAATAAACATTGCTAGCCCAAAAAAACAAAAGGACAATTGTTTAACGTGTCCATGTGCCTTTAAAATGGGTCATTGAAAATGTGTGTTAAAAAGAATCAAATGTGGTTTTAGAGAAATTTTGGATAAAGATTAATATTTGAACTTGAGCTAAAAAACAAATCCCTCCTTTTATTGCCATATGGGTGCTTCTTAAGAAGAGCCACTTCCCACATGCATTGCCATGGCTAGCACAGCATTGTGGTGCGGTACACACCACTTTGTGTTCACATTTACAAATAAATAAAAATAATCACAGACAATGCAGCTTCATCTGAAAACTCCTCAGAACTATGAAATAACCACATTGGAAGCCATCAATACATCAATTTGTTGTGGATACTGACTACACAAATCAGATTTAATTTGCCACTTACACTTACAAATTTAGAAACACTATGTCCATACACTGATCACAAATCCCATTTATTCTCTGTACAAAATAAAAACTTTATGTAATCTTTACATTTCTTTTGACATTTTGACATGCTGGGGGGGGGTTATATCTGTAAAAATAAAATACTAAATTCATACAATTAAATTTACTATGCAAATATACAAATC
Organism: Amblyopsis rosae; assembly: GCA_025399935.1. Classification (NCBI taxonomy): domain Eukaryota; kingdom Metazoa; phylum Chordata; class Actinopteri; order Percopsiformes; family Amblyopsidae; genus Amblyopsis; species Amblyopsis rosae. The sequence continues at coordinate 2,255,776 of JAODTR010000011.1, read as the reverse complement.
ATAAATTACATTACCCATCATTATAAATTGTCTTTACAGAGTTAGACAGGTAAAATACAATAACCATAGACTTGTCTAGGAGGTTGATCCAACAATGCAGTCTTTAAATCCAGGAGAAACCCCTCTTTATAATGCCGCTATAACGTCAACCACATTAATTCAGTTAACATCAATGGAAGAGATATTCCACATAATCTAGACATGACAGGAGAAAAGCACCTGAGGGGCAGGGCTACTCTTACTGCTCACTCCGTTTCAGTAAAGCGAGCGTACATCGCTTTGCGGACTGCGTCTTTGTAGGTTTCTGAAGGAGAGAGGTTGTAGCTGCTTCCTTTAGTGCCAAGACCAGCTCCTTTTGTTCTCAATTGTGCCTGGAGAGGTATACCACAAGTTACATTTTCAAAGATTTGTTTCATAGATGTGTCTGTTGATGGGTAAACTAAACTCTTGTGTAACCTGTATAGGTGCAGTGATGCCCTGCTGGTTGCGTCCAAGGCCTTTGCCCTCCTTCCACCCCATTGCTTGCAGCATCTTGTTGCCAATATTGTCACTGTTGAGCCCGTCTTTTGTGGGCTGTTCATAGTTGCTAAAAAAGAATAAACTTCATGATCAATCATCACACTGGGAATAAAAATATACCAGCATCCAGTAATTTCACATAGACTTTTTCAGCAGTCAGCTGAAAATATGACAGCAATGGTTTAGAAACATTACAAGTGCTAAATATGGTCACATTATTTAAAGCGAATATATATTGAAACGGTTTTCACGATTTTTCTTGTATAAAAATAATTCTCAATGAGCCTATCCCATTCACAGTGGCCTCAACAGGGACCAGTTTTTCTTTCAAACTAAAACGCATGACAACTGCAATCTGTGAAAGTGCTATAATGCAGTCAAAGAGTGTGCCATATGTTCATAAAAAAAACGTACACAACTGGTACTGGCTGGGCAAATTTCTTCCTTTTTGGTGCTGGGGGTTCAGGGATGCCATATTTCTCTCTCCTCTCTGCAGCTCTGTCTCTATATTTCATCTGTTCAAACAAGTGACCAGCATTGCATTAGGTAACAATATAAAGCAATAAGAAGAATATAACAAAAGTATCTATGCATATTAGCATTAACAGTGTTCAGTTGACGCCACACCTCGGTTTCTTTCCTCTCCAACTCTTCAAGCTCCGCCTCACTCAGACTGGAGCGGTGGCGCACGTCAAGGTTTTGCTGCGATGGGAGCCATCAAGAGGTTAGTCAGAAAGTGCTCTATAACCACGTTCACTAGCAGCATGCACCAACAGGTAGGCCACAGTACCTTGTGGAGGTCTGAGAGCTGCTGGTGGCGGATCAGACCCTCCTTGTTGGGGAACTGCCTACGACACAGCAAGCAGGCCATCTTACTCCAGTCTGTCATCTTGTCCTCCTCACGACACTCCTGCTCAACGCTGCTCTCCTCAGGGTCACTGTCACCACTGTAGGCTGCTACAAGAGCACACTGGATAGATAGATGTGGACAGAGCAGCACAGGGGACAATACTTTTAAAATGGAGGAACCAAAGCAAGCACCACTTCCATATGGAAGATGACCATTAGTATTATCAGTGAACTAATCTCAAACCTTGTAGGTGTTGGGGAGGCTGGGAGGTACCTCCTCCTGTGGCGGACGCTGTGGCTCGGAAACTAAACTTTCAAGACCCCCTGCCAGCTGGGGGGGAAGGGAGGGGTGCTCAGTGAGTAAAGTTCGATTCTCATCATTAGTGCCTCTAGCAGAGCTATATGATGTAATGTTAGTAAAAGTAAAGATACCTTCTTTTCAAAGAGGCTGAAGCCTGCATCAGCAGCTGCTGCCTCTCTCCTGTCTTCATGGCTGAGAGGCTGGAAACTGCTCCTGAAGTTTTCCTTCTGCTTGTTCAGACTCTTAGCCCACCGTTCCATGTCTTTAGCAATCTATAAAGAAATTAAGCAAAGCACAGCTGCCTCAGTAAAACAGTCACATATTAAATGCACCACCACACATGCCACTGACATAGTACCTGTTGAGCAGTTTTACTCTTGGGCTTGTCCTTCTTCTCCTTTGTGTCTTTACTGCCTACTGTTGAGGTTGTGGCTGCAGAGCCCGTGCTTGTACCAGCGGTCTGTTCGGTACTGCCATCAGCTGCAGCAGGGACATAGGTCTGCTTCTCACTGTCCCAGTACATGTACTGCTGAGTCTGAGCATTGTAGAAGTACTGGCAGGAGAAAAACAACAATTACAAACAACTGAAAGAAAGGAAAAACATTTCAACAGTTATTAATAAAGGTTATAGCTTTGTTATTTACCTGCGTGGTTGGGTCATAGAAGAGGCCTGATTGAGGGTCAAAGTAGTAACCAGAGGATTCATCGTACTTATAGGTGGATGTGTCAGGAACTACTAGAAATGTGCAATAGTCAAGAAAATACATTTAATTTAATTCATTAGACAAACAAAAACAGGATCAACAAGCATAAAGTCATCAGGTGTTCCCATCTCCTGTAGTAAACATAAAAACTATAATAATTTACTTTCAGTCCATTCAGATTTAGCAGTAGCAGAACCCCAATGATGCTAATATGATAACGTCAAAGACATAATGCAGGGCTCAACGTTAACCTTTTTTGCAACTGGCCTAGTGGGGCCAGATGCCAGTAGCTGTCCCTCCTCCAAAACGTAGTTAACATAATTTATCAGTGTTAGAACAAAAACAAAGAATGTTTAATCCTTAATTAAATGCATCCTGGATATTTTACAGTGGGGAAGCAGAAATACACCACAAATTAAGCATCATCATGTAGTTTACTTGTCTGAGTAAGCACCTGTGTAAAAACAAGCTGTAATATGAATAGGCTACTAGTCACTTTCTTACAATCACAATATGATGTGATTAATATAATCATGATTAAGATGATTTGAGATACAGTAAACATGCCATCATATCGTTTGTCAGAGAAGGTAGCAATACATTGGTATTTAGGCTATATCCTAGGCTTGGTTGGGGGAGTTGTCTAGGCATATCATATAAACTAGCTAGTGGCCATTTTAAATATTGTTATATTTACATTGTAAAGTTAAAGTTGAATATATGACAAATATTTACATTATATTTTATATGTTAAGTAACCTACTACATGTTATCCTACCTAAAGTTAGACTATTATTTTCTTGATATGTTGACGCATATCCAGAGCTTTTAGTTTGAAATTGAAAAACGCATAGGCTATCCCCAGAATAGGCTGGAGCAAAAACATTTTTAGGTGACAGTGAGACTTTTGAAATTAACACAGCTGTAATTTAATCAAATATTTCCAATATTTCAGTCTAGTAAATTGGCAGATTATCTGTCTGCCCATGTTATCCCAATTGCTTTGTCCTATTCATTCTGTTGAACGTGCGCATGCAAGCGGCTCTAATTTCAATTCGAGATTGTACAGTTAGAGAAAACTTACGCTCATCTCAGTATTCAGTGGCAGTGAAGGTCAGTAATAAAAACTACGTGGCTTGCCTTATGGTAATATAGAATTTATCTCTTATCGATCAGCTTCCATGTGCTTGGACATTAAGACCCGTCAGAGCGAGCCGCTGCGATGGCCGCCTCGTACATCTCTGAATGAAATAAACTGGCTAAAGGTGCTGTTTATTATTGACTGGTCGGCGATTGTTTTGCGAAAGTTGTTGATGCAACTTTTGCTCTAGTCGGGAATTTATAATGGACGACATGGTACATCATAGACTCAGGTAGATTATAGAAAATAAATCCACTGAGGTGATCAAATAAAATGTTTTGCAATGGCCCGATCTGGTCAGTGATCTGCAAGTTTGACTTTCCTGAAGTTAAGTTTTACTGGCCCCGGGCCATCATTATTGACACTGCATAATGTAAAGCCGATATGTACGCCCTCTGTCACTTAAAACATTCAGCAGTGTCACAGTATGTGTGTGTTCTCACAGGCACTGATGCCAACAGTGTGTCCTGCAGGTGCCAAGGCAGCAGTAGCGGTAGCAGGCATGACGGCAACAGGCGTGCACACTGTAGCACCGTCGGACAGGACTGCAGTATGGGGCTTTGCTTCCAGCAGCCGGACTACCCGAGATGCCTGCAAACCATTCGGCACTGTCAGCATTATTTGTGAAGAGCTTGAGAAAGTGTTAGGGATGAGTGATGCGTGATGTACCTGTGCGGAAGGTTGGCTGATGATGGGTGGCTGGCAAACCTGTGCAGAGATCACAACTCCAGATGCAGCGGGAACATTTTGAACGCCGGGGGCCGCTAGGAAAGACAAACGCTCATCACTGCAGGCAGCGTTTGCCAAGGTGGGGATGGGCACCCCATGAAAGGTCACTTTACTTTTTACGTTATTGGGTTTTTACCTCCTAGTATTCCATTACCCTGAGTGTCTGCACAAGGTGCATGATGGTAGTAAACCTGGAAATCCTGGCAATATATAAACACACGCTAAGATGGTCATATACTATACATAATCATAAACACTTCCATATTTACCACTTACTATATTTACTATAACCTTAAGGAGAAGGCAGAAATATTTGTAATAGCAGATTAGCAGAATGATAATTTATCAATGTTATACATTTACTTACCTGTGATAATGGTGCATAGCCCTCTTGCAGGTAGCTGTACTCTGACATACCCTCTGTACCCTGTTGTGGCTGGAAACAGGACTACATTAACAGCATGTCTCAGGAACCTAACTGGAGGATTACAGCCGGTGAGTTAGACACCATACCTGGCTAGAGGACCACTGGGCTGCTGCAATGGCTGTACTGGCCACAGAGAAAGCACTGATGCGGTTTCCATCTGGTAATAAGAGGTCCCTAAAGAGTAATAGAGAAGACACAGGTTTTAGGTACATGTTTAGGCTCAACAATTCTAGAGTGTGTGTACAGACAGACAAATATTTTAAACAACTTTTGTTTTTGCCCAGATTCGTCGTGAGCTGAAGGCTCAAAGATCTAATACTTTCTCTATGCACACAGAAGGCCCATTTCTCTCAAATATTGTTCCCAAATCTGTCTAAATCTGTGTTAGTGAGCACTTCTCCTTTGCTGAGATAATCCATCCACCTCACAGGTGTGGCACATCAAGATGCATATCAGACAGCATGAGTACAATAAAAGCCACAATAAAAGGCCACTCGAAAATGTGCAGTTTTATCACACAGCACAATGCCACAGATGTCGCAAGTTTTGAAGGAGCGTGCAATTGGCATGCTGACTGCAGGAATGTCCACCGGAGCTGTTGCCCATGAATTGAATGTTAATGTCTCCAAAGGCGTTTCAGAGAATCCGGCAGTACATCCAACCGGCCTCAAAACTGCAGACCACGTGTAACCACACCAGCCCCGGACTTCCACATCCAGCATCTTCACCTCCAAGACAGTGTTTCCGTTGTCCGGTAATTGCCGGACTTTGACCGGATAAATATGACGAAGTCCGACAAATGAAAACGCCCCCGGTCAAAATTTCTAGTGAAAAGAATTCCCTTTAAGCACAATTCTAATTGTATTATGATTTAATAAATGTCCACATGTTTCTATGACATGGTTTGTGTATTTAAGAAAATAAACAACCATTAGCTGAATTTGTTACATTTAACCTGTACATTTTATCAAGCAGCAGGGCTCCAGACTATATTTTTCCACTAGTAGCACTGGTGCTCCTTACTGAAAATTTTAGGAGCACCAACACAAATGTTAGGCGCACCACTAATCGACGCAACGCAGCTCATTCATATTTTTTCAGTGTTTCGTCTAGATCATATATTTTCAGTAGTGGAGGGGGGGAAAGGTTGATGCACCTGGGTGGTGCTTGTGTAGCCTGTCTCAACCCAACAATTGCTCTCAGATCAATGTTCTAAAATGAGATTCTACTCTGGAAACCCGGTTTTCACAGCCACCCTGTTGGCGGACCAATCATGGTGGGTTAGTGAGATAAGCATGTTTTGAAATGGTGGTAGAGCTAGATGAGATTATCAAAAACAGTTTGAGCAATGCCTATTTGTTAAGCGCTGTCCAATAGTAATAATGCCTACCTTTTTTCTGCAATTTACTCCCACTTGACATGAAGGGTTAAATTTATCCAGGGCTGGCTGCAGGAGTTTCGATTAAAAAAAATAGAGTTCTGGCCTATTTATAGATTGCTCAATTGTCCCGGTGCCTTTGAGGCTAAAGGAGTTTTCAGTATCTAGTCTTCATGCTCAATGGATAAATAGCTTTTTAATTTAGCGCATTACGCATCTATTTATAATTCTGGAAGTGAAGCGTTATATGCGCGATCCCATCAACATCGCTTGTGTAAAACATTACATAGTTGCAGTTGAGACTGGAGTAGTGAGGTAAACAGGCTGCTGTAGAAGCGGACACAGCAACCTCTTGCGGCGGTATGATAGAGCGAACCTGACATGCCAGAAGAATTGTTGTCAAAAGTCACGGCGAAATTAAACTGAAGCTCGCGAGATCAGGATGGTCTCGCGAGCTTCAGTTTAATTTTTTTTTCCCTTATTAATGGGGTTGGGACCATCAGTTGTGTTGTGCAGAAGTCAGGTTGATACACAGCCAACAGCCCTATTGGACAACTGTTAGAAATCATATTATGGCAAGAACCAATCAGCTAAGTAAAGAGAAACAAGTGGCCATCATTACTTTAACAAATAAAGGTCAGTCAGTCCGGAAAATTGTGAAAACTTGAATGTGTCCCCAAGTGCAGTCGCAAAAACCATCAAGCCCTACAATGAAACTGGCTCACATGAGGTCCATCCCAGGAAAGGAAGACCAAGAGTCACCTCTGCTGCTGAGGATAAAATCATCCGAGTCACCAGCCTCAGAAATCGCAGATTAACAGCAGCTCAGATTAGAGACCAGATGAATGCCACACAGAGTTCTAGCAGCAGACATATCTCTAGAACAACTGTTAAGAGGAGACTGCGCGAATCAGGCCTTCATGGTCAAATAGCTGCTATGAAACCACTGCTAAGGAGAGGCAACAAGCAGAAGAAATTTGTTTGGGTCAAGAAAACAAAGAATGGACATTAGACCAGTGGAAATCTGTGCTTTGGTCTGACTAGTCCAAATTTGAGATCGTTGGTTCCAACCGCCGTGTCTTCGTGCGATGCAGAAAAGTTGAACAGATGGATTCTGCATGCTTGGTTCCCACCGTGAAGCATGGAGGAAGAGGTGTGATGATGCTTTGCTGGTGACACTGTTGTGGATTTATTCAAAATTAAAGGCATACTGAACCAGCATGGCTACCACAGCATCCTGCAGCAACATGCCATCCCATCTGGTTTGCGTTTAGTTGGACCATCATTTATTTTTCAACAGGACAATGACCCCAAACACACCTCTAGGCTGTGTAAGGGCTATTTGACCAAGGAGAGTGCTGCGCCAGATGACCTGGCCTCCACAGTAACCGGACCTGAACCCAATCGATATGGTTTGGGGTGAGCTGGACCGCAGAGTGAAGGCAAAAGGGCCAACAAGTGCTAAGCATCTCTGGGAACTCCTTCAAGACTGTTGGAAAACCATTTCAGGTGACTACCTCTTGAAGCTCATCAAGAGAATGCCAAGAGTGTGCAAAGCAGTAATCATAGCAAAGGGTGGCTACTTTGAAGAAACTAGAAGACACACACAAGCGCGCACACACACACACATACACACGCGCGCGCACACACACACGCGCGCACATATATACACACACACACTAATTTCGGTCAATACGGTATAATTCCGATATCGATATGAAAAATAAAAGCCTCAGAATATCTAAGAACAACCACAACAGAGTACAACAGAGTATATTTTAGAAATTAAAAGCATACAAATGAATGTTCACCTTTTAGCAAGTGTCAGTAACATTCTGGTGTGCATGTAATTAGCACTGTGGTTCCATGAATTAGATGTTCCGCAGAAGACATTACAGACTGTGTAAAATTATTTGGCACCTGAAAACAGCCCATACTGCTTTGCACTGGCTGACGTGCAAGTCATCACACACGTCGTTTCTATTCTGTTCATCTTGAATACAGCTAGCAGGGCTACACTGACTTTATTCCCAAGGAGCACACGTGCTCCTAAAGTAAAACATTTAGGAAGACAGCCAAAAATATGGGAGCAAAGTCGAAATTCAAACCAAGCATAACTGTTACTCAATTATTCACCTTTAGAATTTTGTTTTCATTGTATGTTAATCACTATAGTATTATGCATTTTTTTTAATGGCTTGGTTTTTGACAAAGGAGAGATGATTAGGGCTACATTATCAGTTTTGACCCATCATAAAAATCTGCTGAAGTAGATTTGCTCAATTGCGACATGGTCACATGTGATGTATTGTATTTTTTCCTGTAAAAGCGTTTGCATATTTAATGTGGAGGTATTCGAGGTGTAGAAGGACAACCAGCATAATTTAGGTTAGAATATAGAAAATTGAGAAAACTTAATATTGAATGGAATATATCTTTAAAAGCTAGGCTATACAGATATATTCTTATAACTTCTCATCTAGATTAATAGCCATATGAAACAACGTATAACTGTACTGTACTATAGAGATTGTAATATTGTGACGGCGCACAATGTAGCTTCACGTGAGAGTATGGTAAACACATATTTACCGTAATTGCACAAACTCGCAGAACACATTTTTAAGATGGCTGGTGGCCTGATCGCACATCCACCTCTAACCATACGAGCATGTATCATTCGCTGGCATTGTTTTCCACCAGTTTTGCTAGTTGCCTGTTAGCTTTAGCTAACTGTGATGACGAGGTAGCTAATATAATGGCAGTGTGTTTGCGTTCAGCTCCGAGACCCAATTTGAACAGCTAAACACACTTGTAACAATGAACACAATTATGCACTCACCCTGTTGGAAGTGGAACCACGTTTGGAACAGGTACCCAGTGTGCACCGCACAATTGTGCACAGGGATTTCATAACAATGCGTGCAACTGAGCATATTTATTGTGCACAGGGATTTCATAACGCGCGCAACTGAGCATATTTGAGCTGTGGACATAGTGGCTAGAAGTTACTCACACAAAGTGGGCCTAAATATTTTTTCACGTTTGCACACCAAGATTTTTAGTCGCATTTGTGAGTGGAATGGTCACACTGTAAGAGCCCTGCAAGCTGACTGCTGCGCCTGTCATTCAGTGACAAATATAGCTTATCGAAATCCTGGAAATGAATTTAAAAGTCATATCACCATTTTAGAAAAAGTTTATATCGCGATATATAGTCTATTGCCTTCGCTTCTTTACTCAAACGAAACATTGTGGAATAATATCACTTTATTTAGAAACATAATAAATATGTGTCTGTCATTCTGCTGAGAAATTACAAGACGCGCAGCGCACACACACAAATACTGAGTCTTCTTCATGGGTGGGTTAGGCATGACGCAGCAGTTACCTTTCTTGTGGGTGTCTCTTTCACGAAACCTATCTGATGTGTGTCAATAAAATATCCAAGATGTCCGCCAAGGTATTAAAACTTTCCAAAACTTTCCAGGTTATTTTTTATTCAGTCTATGGCCACTGTCTGTTTTGCCATCATGTGGTTCCAAACTTTTCGTCTGCTTGCATTTTGTAATTTGTAGCAATGAAGCTACAGTTCTTGGTATTCCAAATTGTTTGTTGTTTTAAAATTGTTTAAAAAGGTGTCTATTTTAAACATGAATATAGCAGCAAACTATTACCATTTTCTATGTTAAAGATAGTGGAATATTGTCTTTAGCAGGGTGTTGTAACGTAATCCGATCTAATCTTTTTATTTAGTGCTGATGTGTGGGCGGCAACAAGAACTGTGTTCTTGTTTGGCTGAGAAACTGGTACTAGTCTGTCATCTAGTGGCAGAAAGTATAGAAAAAAGAAGACTATTCTACAGAAAAAAATACCAGATTATACCATTTAAAGGAAAAAAAATTATAAAACCGCGATATGAACCAAACAGTTGCTCAAAAACCGAGATATGAACCGAACCGTGGATTTTTTTTTTTGTTTACGTATTTTTTTTTCCTCGAGGGCTAAAAATTGGGAATTTTTCCTCTCTCTTTAATTACGTTCACTCTGTAGATTAGAATTTCTATTTAAAAAAAATATATCCATGTGCAACACATGCGCTATGCTTATGCGCTATACTTTGAACACCGCCAGCTCGCTACCTTAATTAAACAAAGAAGAGATTAGATCTGATTATTCCACTGTGTGCATCGAAGAGAGATATCTATGTATGTCAGAGATGGGGATTTGAGTTTGCGACTGGGACTCGAGTTGCACTTAAGTCGCACACACAGGGACTTCAGACTTGACTTACTCTAAAGACTTGACAATCTTTTTTAATAAAGGAATTGTCTGACAAAGTAATTTCTCTCCTTTATTATCAAGCGCGTAACATACTTCTCTCGCGGTTAGCGCCTTGTGGGCGTGTAGACTTACGAATAGCCTACCTGCGCAGTTATTGTGCAGAAGTCCGTGCGGATAAACTTCCGGTAGGCTATGGCCAATATGTTTGCTTTTATCGATCAGATCAGTTAAGCATACAAAGCATCAGTGAACAGACAGTGTTACAGTTTTGCCATGGTTGCATTATGAGCTCAAATGGCAGGTGATAACAGGCTGCCTTCAAGACAGTGAAATGTTTACAGTTACGTTCGAACAGCGATCACAGCAATCGTTTGTGCTTTGCTTACTTAGATAGCCTACAGTCAGCGTAGGCTACATGCCACTGAGCTAAATTCGCCAGGTCCTTTAACGCAAATGAACGTAGTTCAAAACTAATGTTGCAAATGTTTTCGGAAGAAATTTCACTGAAAGTCACAAACGTTCATTCAACACAGCTGCCGTTTGTTGATTGCACATGAGTAAACAAAGTTGTGAAGCTTGCGGTGGGCGCTATTGAGAGAAGACCTAGAGAAGACTCATTGATGTCAGCATGTATGAAATAACTGCTGTAGGCCTATAATTTGCCTAACAGCCACCACCTAGGCTATTTGTTTAATTTGAAGCTGGATATATATGCTATATAGATTATTCCCTTAGTGTAGCGGCAGCTTAATAAAACAAATAAAATACATCATAACCTATGGCCCCCTATTCCTGAAAAGTAGTGCTCCACCACATACAAAATCCTAATGTGAACACTGGCTACAGTCAGAGCCATCCCTGACAGAAGAACATTAATTCATAATAAAGGATATCATCATTTTCATGCAACCTGCTTCTGGTCTATTGTAGCTGCATGTTAATGTTGTTGCTGCTCTATTATACTTTTTTTTTTTATTATACATCAGCAAACAACTATTCTATTGTATATTCTATATGTATGTGAAGATGGTGAATTAATTGCTAGGTGCTGGTGACCTAAGTGTGACATCTAGTGGCAGATAGAAAAAAAAGAATAGTTCTGCAGACCAGATGGCATGATACAACTCGAACAAGACTTGAGACCAAAAGACTTGAGACTTGACTTGGAGGCTAGCTCAAAGACTCAAGACTTGACCTGTAGCTCAATCACTTGAGACTTGAGAGCATCTCTGATGCATGTATGTGTGTAGGGTTGGGCCGATATACGATGCCATCGTCCATCACCGATGGATGACAGGCATCACGATGTTTTGCAGGCATCGTGATTAAAAAAATGAATTAATAAAATAGTGAAACAGTGTCAAAGCAGCGTTCAGACAAAGTTATAAATATCTAGTGAAAAACTGCATACTACGCTGTTTCCGAGGCTCGCCGAATTGCTGTGATAAGGATTACCTTACTTCTCTCCTTCCTAGGGATGTCACGAGAACCGATACTTTGGTACCAAGTCGATGCCAAAATTCTGAAAACATGAATTTACTCATTTTTGTACAGTACCGTAGGTACCGGATATCCAACCTGGACGCGTACGGTACTGTGGAAGTGTAGCTGCAGCTCTGCCTCCACTCGTCGAAGAGAAAAACAGCAAGGCTACTTTGCGTTCCAGGCGGATTATCCAGGAGTAATACATTCACAAAAAACTGTACCGTAAGATATGCAAACAGTGCCGTCAAACCTTCCAGTCATAGTTTCCATTTTACAGGCTGAGTAAAAAGTAAACAGTTCCGCTACTGTTATGTGACATCAATGGCTCATTCATAAACATAATCGCCTGGCGTAAGCGAAACAAAATCAGCCTTGAAGCGATTGCATTTTTTCCTGACCGATTCCAATTACCGGTTTTTGTCAAGCCTGACCGGCCGGTTCTGGTTTTAACCGATTCCATTGTACAGCTCTGTCATTTAGATGCAGATTTTAAATGTACTCACGTTTTAAGCCAGCACTCGCCGTCATAGGAATTTGCTGACGGTCCCTTAACCGCCAACACTAGTTTGTCATCTGTTTAAATTTTTACAAGGCAGCGTCCGTTTAACAGGATGGTGCAGGAAGCAGCCAGGAGACACGGAAAGATATAGTTGAACTTAACTGCCCAAATCTTTTAATCGCCACTCTGTCGCCACCAGTAGGATAATCTACACCCTGCGTCGCCACCTGCGAGTCATCCAAACAGAGACAACATGACTGTCGCGGTACGGTAGACTGGCTGTGAAGTATGCCAACTGAAAAATAAGACACGTATCTTATTTTTTCCAGTGAGATGGACAATAGGCTACTATGCAAATGGTTTTGCTGTTTTACTTGCTAGATATTGACGCTCAAAGTATGTATTCTCTGTATAAAAAAAAATTTACAGAGTAGTTTACCTACGACTTGACATCTTCTTTGGACATTTTAATTTCCACACCAAGAACAAATGTGTAAGTAGGCTACTGGAACACAGACCGGCCGAAATGTTTTGAAAAACATTGCTCCAAAACCCGCGATCGGCAACCGGCCGGTTCCGATTGGTGTCGGTCAATCGCTGCATCTCTATAGGATACGTCTCATATTTGCGTTGCAAACATTCACAGACATTAGACCATGCATGCTATGTACATTCAATATTACAGTAGCCAAACCCATGGCACATACTGTAGGTAACCCCCCAGCCTCAGCATAGATCGTATGAGCCAAGCTTTTAATAACTGGTAATGTAGGCCTACTTAGGCTACATAAACAGTTAGAGCTTCATTTAGTTAAGTACATGTGGATATGTTATTTTGTGTGTACACATAATTTTTTTTCACCCCGTGGTATCAAAATGAGTATCGAGAACCGTGGAATTTCACTGGTATCGACTACTACATTTCAGGTATCGTGACATCCCTACTCCTTCCCCTCTCTCTCTCTCCCAAACCCACACACACTGATGCAAAATACACTTGTGCCGCGGCTGTATCATACCATCTCGATGTCTACATAGATCTGGCAATGCAATCAATGAATTATGCTAACAACAGCAAAAAGGAAATGACTATAGTTTACTGCTCGTGCTCACTCACTTTGCTGTAGCCTACGGTGCCTTTCTTGATATGGCTGTTCGCTATCTGACGACAATCACTGTCTGTCGCTGTCTATCAATTTGACCAATCTTTGATCAATATGACTAGACCAGACGTTTAATAAATTAGGCTAAGGAAAAATGTATATCGCGTGCACCACCACCACCCCCCTGATGGTATCGCCCATCACAATGTTTTACTGTAGACATCGTCCGATGCCAATTTAGTAGACATCGATCAACCCTATATGTGTGCGTATGTATGCGTGTGTGTTTATAAAAGCAACAGTTAAAACTCACTTTCTGGCAGTTTTAGCATAGTCCACCCCTATCGTCTTTCCATCCAGCTTCAGTGGTGGCTGAAGCCCCTGCAGAATTGTTAGCAGCTGAGAAGCCTCCTGTGAAAGCAGAACAAAGATTAGAGGATCTATGGCAACTAGCAAAGGCAGAAATAAGGGATCTGACAGCAAACATTACACAGGGAAATAGTAGTCAAATCGATAAAACAGGAGAGAAGATTTTACCAAAGGAGAAGACAGCTGTACAAAGGCAAATCCTCTGTTCTGGCCCGTCTGTTTATCCTTAATGAGACGAATGTTGTTGGGTGCCAGGTTGGCATAAGGAGCCAACACCGCTAAGATAGCGTCAACTGTGGTCAGCGGGGCAATGTTCCTCAAGATGATTGCTGAGAATCAAAAACAGTGTGTGACTTAACTCTCTGGAGCCCAAAACCAATGGGTTGTAAAGACATTGATTTCTTTAAAACATCACCAAAACCATACCCTATCCAGAAAATTTAAGGACAGACATTCAGACTTTCAAATTTCCAAAGGTCCTTGCAAGAAGCACGATGGCCTTTCGCATCAGTCGGGAAAGATAAGCAAGCATCTCTCGCCAACAAATCTCTCCTGGTAAATGACATTATAATTTCCTACAACCTAGACTTTATGTTTCTCACTGAAA
>JAODTR010000011.1:2191052-2237863 GCA_025399935.1 Amblyopsis rosae | reverse complement strand
AATGGTAGGTAACGGGTTTTGCTTCAAACCCCCCCCCCCCCCCAAAAAAAAGAATAGAATATATATATATATAAAGTACTGGTAGCAATTTCACACGTGTAAAAGCAGGTCAAATCAGTGTCTTCCTCTTCTCATACAAACATGGTGGTTTCACACGTCTTACCAGCTGGAGTATTGTTAGGAACCTTTTCCAATTCTTGCACAATGTTTATGTCCAACAGCTCAAATGACAGTAGATCCTAAAAGATATAAACATCTTAGTATATGCTAATGCAGATTTACTATGAAAGTACTGTATATGCAAACTCACATGTAATTATATTCTGCTGGCATTTTCAAATATAACTAATGTGTAATGCAAGACCTTACATGTACTTGGTATACAACAGATTTAAAACAACAATGTAAATACTGACAATCTTGACTGAAATATAATCTATCTATCACTAGCTGCATTTACATGGATGGTGTTATTCCTATTGGAATAGGGATTAAAAGACCAACCAGAATTAAAATGCTCCATATAAACGAAGATAAAAGCCCAAACCGATTGAAATTTCATTCCGAAGCAGAGGGGTAGTAAAACACGTTCCATAACCTGATCGAAAGAAAGAGGAATTCTACCGTGTACACAGTTAATCCCGATTACTTCCTGGTTGCGTTCTGCGAATGCCCAAGTCTATATGTGAATGCCTATTTAATTGGAGACATGGCTATACAAGGCCATTCTGCACATTCTGTAAATTTCTCCACAAATAGCCTCTCACCCCTGACATGCCTGCAACAAAGACTAGCCGGTTTTAGCATTTTTGCTAGCGGGACAAACCAAATACATTACCAAGCCGAGCCTATATAATGTGTGCATGTTTAATATATTTTTATATTAATTGCGAGGGCACATGTAAACACCATACCCGATTTTATGACATCCCATGTAAACAGGTAACCGGAAATCTTCAATCAGAAGAATTCCATTTGGAATGATAAAAAAAGGACCCATGTAAACCCTGCTTCTGTGTATTGTTGCTAGAATTTCCTCAAGGGGTGTACCTGTGCAGTCAGCATGTCTACGGATTGGAAATAATAGTCTCTGTGGTTGTGGTCCAAAGACATGCCAGTACCACTGTCCTTAGGTGTCTCCTCATTTTCCAAGGGTGTCTCCTCATCTTTCTGGTGGACACACAGCAGTGGTAATAACAGTGCTCATTCAGATACCTATAGATGTACACTGGGTGGATGAACTAATGTTTCAGACAATGAATAGGAAGACAAACGTGTTTTCTAAGTACAAAAATACAGCTACTATTAATACTACGCTAATAGTTCCTGTCGTGATATGGATAAGTATATTCTGTTAACTATTTACCCTGAAAATAATTTCCCCTGGAGTGTAATGTAGCTCATATATATCCATGGAAGTTTAAAGGGACACTCCGTGACTGTGTTAGTGCGTTAACAGCAACGCCACCACATGAAAAAATAGCTTGCGTGATCTCACCCTTGCTAGCTTCAACCGACGAGCGGTCACTATTGAAGTGCTACCCCTGTGTTTTCCCTATACTCTGACACCTCCATTGGGCTTTAGCATGAAGCCCCTCTCAAACAGAGTCTGTATGTATAGTGGTGGTAACATCAACATAAACGCGTGGCGGTAAACACAGTTGACGTTCTTCCACGCAACACAACGGACAAAAGACTTGCCGGTATTTTGGGCTGGCGACCACACGTGTCGCGGCCGTTGCCGGGGTCAACCACAATGCTGCACCAGATACGTGGGCCAAACTGACCCCCGCAGTGTGCAAGCCGCCAGTGGGAGGTATATGTACCCTCCATCACCGGGGCGACAAAGGCCACACTGACCACTCCCACCTGGCCAGGCTGCAGCGAGGGGACTGGCACCTCCCTCTTCTCCTCTGAAGCCAGGCCCAGGTTTCCCCACATGAACTTTAGCTAGAGGGCGTACACACACACACACAAAATCACGCACGCACGCACAATAGAAGTGTGTACACACGTAAGGGGACACACACACACGCACAGAGAAAATATACAAAAGCAAAGTATTGAAAACGAAACACTGATTCAACAGAATTACAAGAAGTAGCATAAAAACAAAAGAAAAATAGAAGAAATAGTATTGCAAAAGAAAGCTGGTGAGGGAAAGAAGTTGGGAAAGGGCTAAGATGGGACTGATTGAGAGAGGTGTAATGCCAGTCCTCTCAGATGAGGTACCTTAGTCTCTGAGGTCCAGCTGATATTGCCCGAGTTCCTCATCTTCCAGTATTTGATGAACTTGGTACCAGGTTCCAGACGGGTGCCATCTGGAAGATTTTCATCCAGAAACAAGGCGGCCATTGTGGGCACCAAGGAGGTGTGCGAGACCCCGGGACCCCTAGTTTCAAGTGTACAGAGCATTGTTGAAAAGAGCCCTGGTTTCTTACAAGACCCATCTCTTTTGTTCTTTACGAATCAAAAAAGCAGGATCCCAGATTTTTTTTTTCTCAGCTGAAAAGCATTTTTTTTTTCTTAGGAAATCTATGAAGCGGCAGCAGCAGTTTTCACATGAGGTAGGTTCCAGCATTATCCACCACCAGAGCAGCCAGCGATACACTCATACAGACTAGATTATAAAGATGGCATATGTGATTTCTCTCTTGGGGGAAAAAAAAGAAGACTTTTTTTTTTTTGCATCCATGCTGGGCCTAGAAGCGCCCAGCACTGTCGGACGCCCTTCCGAAGCGGCGCTTACTCTGGACTGGAGGCCTGGGGGTCGGGGGCCGGGGCTGGACCTGAGGCTGTGTCTGGGGCGGCTGCTGCGGGCAGGCCGGGGGCCTGGGTGGAGGCACAGGCCATGTTTGACAGGTTGGCTCTGCCACAGGTAGAAGGGCTGCTCCACTGGAGCCCTCTCTTCTCCAGTCTCAGTTTCTTTTTGATCTCTTTAACCTCGGCTCTCAGCTGTCTCCGCTCAGCTTTGAGGCGCTGACGCTCGGCCTTGCGCACTGTCCTGTCTCCTCTCCTCGGAAACCTGCGGGGAAACACAGCCAGGAGTGTCCATTTGCTGCCTCTTAACATGTCTACTAGAATTTAGAAAAGAATAATGCTGCGTTCACATGGAACAGTGGGTGAGAGCAGGGTGGCAAAATGAGTGGTGGCCGGCAGTGGCAAACGGCATGCCATCCACAAGTGAAAATCGTCTTCCACAATGGCATTTACAACCGGATGTTTGTAGATTCTTCACACACACACACAGAGAAAACATTGACAACAAGAAGGTCCTACTTTTGGTGCACCAACACTAGAATACTATTATTTGATTTCTATACTATTTGTTAACAATGCGACATTACCCATAACAACTGCCATTCCGCTGGAACATTTACTGTCTGTCCAGAAAGTGTTTGTTCCATGTGAACGCAGAATCATTTATTTTTTCGAACACGACTTACAGAGCATGTGCATCCTTAACATGTTTACAAGTTACCTCAATTCTCCAGACATGCCGTGCTCTGGGATGGAGAGAGGGGTCTTTGTTCTCACTAGGTTGTGGCTCGGGTCGTGGCTGTGTCGGCACATCTCGCACAGGATGCAGGACGGGCACACGCTAGTGTGGGAAACGTGTGTGAGTTTCACATCGTCAGCCAGGAATCCGGTAGCAGAAATGCTTGATGTGACGTCTGGTGTTTTTACATTAGACATTAGATCAGCTGTGTCCGAGCTTGCACCTACCTGCATTTGTAGGCCCCTTCAGAGGTGAGCTTGTTGCAGCTGCTGCAGTTTGGGGTATAGCCAAGAGACACGTTTGAGGTGGAAGGGAGAGCCTTGGGTCCCGTAGGTCCACCGGTGGCTCCAAGGGCTTCTAAGGGCCCGTCAGAGTCTTTATGGGTGCAACACTGTCCGGAGAAGTCATTGCACATCCTTTCCACTACCTCTTTCACCACCTCATCCTTGAACTAGAAGAAATTTGTTTATTATCATTAGAACTAATAGTACATATTTTACCTCACGAACATTAAAGTTGTCAAGCATCAAGACCTCCATACCTTCTCCATGTAAGATCTAAACCAAACAGGAGGGAGCTCATCTTCTGGTTTGCTAGCCTTGCCGTCCTTTAGAATAACCTAGAAAAATTGTATGTATGTATGTATATATATATATATATATATATATATATATACACAACACAGCTAAGTGACATTAATTCAGATGTGGATCTTTAGTTTTAGTTTGAATCCAGTTGTTACACAATGTAACTACTATTGTAAGACAATAAGCTTATGTCGTTATTATAGAAGGGACATCAACCAACAATAGTTGTGCGATTGATGTAATTACATGAATCTTGCAATTGCACTGACTGATACAGTATACTGTACTGGAGACCTTGTGCGCTTGAAAAATGGAAATCCAAATGGCTTACAGCGTCTCTCTCAGAGGTGACCTGAGTGCCTTTGTCTACGGTCTTCACTCTAGAGGGATATGGGGGAGCAGGCCTGAGGTCCCCCTTCAGCTCCTTCACCTCTGTCTTTTGCAGACCACCACAGGCCTGCCCCTTCACTTTGTAAACATTCATGTGCAACTGGTTCCCCTGTTTCTCAGCACTCTGGAATGAGAGAAAAAGAACAAACATACAGTGATCTACTTAGAAAGATGACCACAAAATTCTGAGCCCCAAAACCCACTTTATGTTTTGCAGCTAAATCTAGAAAAGTACAATGATTTTATATACACTGAGGATTCCGGCCTACATCACTGTTTCCATAACGGCAGTGTTTACAATGCCATTTTGAGGGTAGAAATCGTTTTGTTTTCCCATTGACTTTGAATTGCATGAAGCTGCCTTTGTCATTTCTCACTGCTAACAAATAACTGCATGCATGTCTGTGGCCCTCAGAACATTTGTTTTGGTCTGAGATGCTGGTGTGGTTAGTGTGACATCTTGTGGAAGAAAGTCACATAGAACAACTTCAAGGAGACAAAATGTCAATAGGCAATATGACCGACCGATCAGCAGAAGAATAGGAAAACTAAGATCCTGATATGCAATATGATGACAGACGACATACAGTAGGCTGCTAATATAATCCTTTGACATGGTAAAACATAAAATTTTATTAGCTAGGTAACGCAATTCAGCATTGTATTTCCTGTATCCACTTTTTTCACCTAAACAGCTCACATTTTCTGTTTGACGGCTTATTTAAATAAGTTAAATTCCTTGTTGGTAGTGCATTCCGTCAGTATTAGATTGTTATGAGAGTAAGTGACTAGGAGACACAGGAGTCAATGGAAATAAAGATGGTTTTGACTCCCAAAGTGGAGGTTGTGCAAAAAACCTTTGACATCAGTATTCTCAATATGCTACTGTGTAACCTGTGCAAAGTCACAATACCTTGATGGCTTCTTCATATTCCTCTGAAAAGTTGAAGCAATTATAGTCAGTTAATAATTCTTTTTAAAAAGTGTCAAGGTTGCTACAATAACTAAATAGATTGAGATTGGGGAAGGGATTCATTTATCTTACCTTGACTATTTATGCAAACCTGAAACAAGTCCAAATTACAAGTAAATACATTTGACCATACATACGATATTGTGACAAACATTTACTATAATGTATCATTCACAAAAAGCAAGTTTAGCAATACTGTAGAGTAGAATACATATTGATTGGTTTTCATACATTCATACCCGGAATGGAATTTAGGGATGACATTTTTTTCCACAAAAACAAATTAAACTGCAAAAAACGACTCAAAACTGAAATGTTCAAATAAAAAAGATCTCAACGTTTTAAAGCAACTTATGTAAAGATGCCTACTATTTTTGTTGTAGTATTATGTGTTCTTTATTAGTGTTGTCCTTGTTGACCTTACCTCTTCATTTTCCTCATCAAAATATTTTACTTGAAAGTGGCTGATCCCGAATGATGCTTTAATCTGAAAATTGATATTCAAAGTTTATTATTCCCGACAATTACCTAACACGTTAAAATAACTTTTCTACTTAGAACTGGCAAAATGGAAGGCAGAAAAGCAACCCTACACATCCCAGCAAATGTATTTTCCAATAGCATATTTTTTGTAGTTATTTACGCGTGAAGGCATTGTCGCTAGTTTGGAAATGGTCAAGAATTTATACTTTTGTCTCGAGAGTGGCGACTGTCCTTCAAATGTTTCAATGTTTATGTTGCTAGGCCGATAGCTGGGCCTTCTTTTTAACAAACTGCGCCAGCGTTTAGCCAACTGCATTTGCTAACGACATGAGCTAGTTGCAGCTTACCCAAGCCTCCACCGACTCCCATTCTGTTTTGTCCAAATCTGGAGCAAGTAGTCGCTTTACATTACCCCTGAAATTGACTTTGATAGTAACAGGGAGCCCCATGTCGGCGTATAATGTAAAAATTATGCCTATAATTTGCCGTGACAATGGATAATGTATTCCGTTTCTTTCGACTACCACGTCATGTTTACATCGTCAGCTGCATCTAGAAAAATACGATGACGCAAGTGCTTTTTCCTCTTGTCATGTGCATGCGCACTAGCGCAAAGAGCTGTCTATTCGTCGCACTTTATTTTCGTCATCTTTAAGCTCACAAGTGTGGCTGACAAGAGAAAAAGCCACACTTCTGGAAGTGGAAATTAATGCTCTTTGGACAATCGTTTTTTCCACTTTTGAAATTATAAAATGTCTTCACTTCTTAAGGTGGACAATGAAATTAAAAACAAGGTAAACATGTCCCCCTTTATTTCCTTACACAGTGTTATGCGGCTTGTTATTGTCAGTTAGTTGCTAGTTAGCCATACAGAGTAAGGTAGCAATGATTTGCTGGCTCGGATATAAAGAAGGCCAAGCTAAATCAGCTAACTGAAGATGGCTAACCTGTTCCCCCCTGTTGGTTAGAACAAACCTAACGGTACGGTGTCTTGAAGATGGTACGTTAGCGTATTAGGATTTACAAACGTTTTTCCTCGTGCCGATAAACACGTGTGCTCACACAGATCGGTCGTTTTACCGTATAGCCTAAACCAAGGCCTCGTACTTAATTTGCCTGCATCAGGTTTACTGGTACGGTACTGAACGCTTTAACGAAAATATAAAATAAAAAAGCAGTTAAGACAAGATGGTATAGCTATGCGATTATGTAGGCCAAACTGCAGAATTTCTGGAAACAGTGACGCTAACACACTAGTGGGCCGTTAGTAACTGGATTAATTTTTCCGTTATGTATTGTCTGGTCTTTAGCTAACTTTTGTTGTTTATTTGCAGGTTGACGCGTTCAGGGAGAGGATCACAGGAGAGGTGAGTGTTTCCATATAAATGGCCGAGAATTTAGGCTACATAGAATTATATACATTACATACATACATACGTGTGTGTGTGATACACCATAACGTGTAAAATAACTGAATGCATGCATCTATTTCAGGCAGAGGATTTAGTTGCAAACTTTTTCCCAAAGAAATTATTGGAACTTGATCAATTCCTTAAGGTAATATTTTCAGGTGTACATACTTTGTGAATCTACAGCATTGGTGGGACAAACATACATGTATGACACGTTAACTTTTTGCCTCTCAGGATCCCATCATCAACATCTCTGAACTGAAGGAGATACATTCAGAAATTAACCTGACAGTGCCTGATCCCATCTTGCTTCCAAATCTGCATGATGGACTTGATTCGGTGAGATGTGTGTTTTAAAATGGAATTTAACTATCATGTCTTAACTAACATTATACTGTGATGTTACACTTGTTCTATTGTTTTGTCCACAGCAAAATGCCAAGAAGAGGAAACTTGAAGATTGCACTGGAGAAGACAATGGTTTGTATTCTTGTTATATACAGTACATATAATTGATCATCTGAAGCAGTTCCCACACAGTTATCCCAAAGATATTAGAATACAAACAAAGAGAGCAAAGTAATGCATTTCTATGAAAGCAAAAGTGAAGCAATTCCGATCTCTTAAGTGGGCGTGTAACTAACAACATTTTGACTTGCATGGAGCGCTGGAAATTTGAATGCAGCTGTGTAGTCTACATAAAGGGGATCTTCTATATAACTATGGGATCAGTCTCTCCCTTCCAAAAGTCAAACACAGAAGTCTCCATACGTTAAGGTGTGCACCTCTCACTTTGCTCTATTCTCTCTGGTTATACTGGTGCTTGTGTGAGGACTACATAGAATTAAGCATTTTGTAGCAATTAAATTATTTTTGCTGCATATGTGGTAGCCTAATTGCTTGAAATTATTAA
Source organism: Amblyopsis rosae (assembly GCA_025399935.1). Lineage (NCBI taxonomy): Eukaryota > Metazoa > Chordata > Actinopteri > Percopsiformes > Amblyopsidae > Amblyopsis > Amblyopsis rosae. Next base: position 2,229,606 of record JAODTR010000011.1, on the reverse strand, counting down.
GTTTTAAGGTCTTCTGTTTTTTTCTTTATTCTGGCTTTTCTGAATCTAAAAAAGCTTAGTTGGGTTTTTAAATATTGAATGCAAATGATGTATGAATTTAAGTATTGTTTACTTGTTAATCTTTCAGTGACTGGCACTAAAGTCTTTGTTATGCCCGGTGGAATGATGAAAAGCAATGCTAAGCTTGTTGATCTGATTGAAAAGGTCAAACCAGAGATCAGGACACTCATAGAGAAATGTAACACAGTGAGTACCGTATTTCATTCATATTTCAAAATGCCTGGTTACAAGCACGTCTTTCTTCACATCCTGTAACCCTGCCTCTTCTTTTTCCTGCAGGTGAAAATGTGGGTCCAGCTGCTAATTCCCAGGATAGAGGATGGCAACAACTTTGGCGTATCCATCCAGGAGGAGACTGTAGCTGAACTCAGGACAGTGGAGGGGGAAGCTGCTTCGTACCTGGATCAGATATCCAGGTCTTTCATTGTCCTGCCTATGCGTTCAAATGCATTGAGACTGCATTTCACTTGTATTCTAGCTCGGACTGGCCAAGCTAAAATGCAAGTGAAATGTGTAATCTAAAGTACATTGTAGGAATGATCGCTGTATCTGTGTCAGCCAACTTAACATAATATTGATCATAGCTTTGTTGATTTCAAGCCTGGCCATGCTTTATTTTAAAATCTGTCAATACAGTATAATGACAGAACTATGTATAGCCGTAAAGCTGCATGATGGCGCCACCATATGGTCGTAAAACGCAACTGCATTGTTTCTGAAATTTGTAATTCTTTGCATTTCATGTGGACTTTTAATTAAATGTCAATGATAGAGGCCGAAAGCAGAACTTTATTAATTATTAATGAGCTCTTAATTACCAGTAAATGTCCTAAGGATAAGTCACTTCACATGGTTTAGAATTATATATGCATTGATGCTTAAGTATTAATGTCTGCTTGCTTTCTTTTACTTCTAGATACTACATCACAAGGGCGAAGCTGGTGTCTAAAATTGCTAAGTATCCGCATGTGGTGAGTAAATGCCATGTAAAATGCATATGTTGACCAGTTGTTGATATGCAGCTGATACTTTAGTTTTAAATGATTAATGTACAACCTTTTTATATTTGTATTTTTTTTTTATAGGAGGACTATCGACGTACAGTGACTGAGATAGATGAGAAGGAGTACATAAGTTTGAAGATTATAGTTTCTGAACTCAGAAATCAATATGTAAGTTAATTATTTTGTAATTTATTTTTATCTGCTGAATGATATTTTTGTTTAAAACATGCCAATACATTTAACTTGGCTGTTTTCTAACATGATTTTCTATGCAGGTAACATTACACGACATGATACTGAAGAACATTGAGAAGATCAAGAGGCCAAGGAGCAGTAACACTGACGCATTATACTGACTCTCACAATCGCCACCAACATTCGTTACCCCAGTTCCTCTGTCAAGATGCCGAGCCATTCTAAACCCGTTAGTCATCAACCCATTTGAATACAATCTTTAAAACTGCTACGAACTACAGCTTCAATAGCCCCACACACGCACACACCTTGTTTTGTTTTAGTTGTAAAATATTGTCCTTGTTTTAAATCCTTTCGTGACATTGAAGTTCTAAGGGAAAAAAACATCCAGTGTATTTTTTAAATTTAATTAAACATTTTCTCCACAGATCCTCTTGTGAAACTTTTATTTGTCTTGACAAAGATTGAAACTGGTTAGTGTTTTGGTTCTGTAATTTCTATTAATTAAATTTTTTTGTGAGTTGCATATTCAGAAGGTTAGCCTTAATAGGTTAAATTACAAGAAACCTTGTTAATTTCAAATGGTTTATTTTAATGTCAAGTTAGTATTTTAATTGTATTTATTGAATTGTAAAAGCAGAATAGTAATCACAATTGGAAACATGTTATTTTTGGGACATTCTTTTGAAGCTGAAGTTAATTCTCAAGTAATGTCGCCAAAACATCTCTTATTTTAAGGGACTTATTTTACTGAATAAACTTCCTAATAGATTTGGAATGGTTATGCATGTACTATTTATTTTTTTAACAACTATTAAATACTAAATGAAACGACTAGGATAATTTATTCATGTTTTGTATTGTCCAAACATGAATTATAGCAAGTTTTATGTTTTAAAACTGCTGTCTGTGTAGGATTGCAATATTTCTTGGAATTAATTTACAGTTTTGTTCTAATGGCCTGTTGACGTCACTAAAGATTTTAAAGATAATCTGGTGTAAAATGAATAATGTTCTAAAAGGATTAAAACAAACATCCAATATCAGTATTAAGACAAATTGTTCATCACTAATCCATCTGCCTAGTATCAAGGCACTAAACATTAAAGTGAAATAATTGAAAGCGCTGACAATGCATCATACATGCCCATTTCCATCTAACATTAAATGGAGAGACCGCAGAATTAATCTCAATGACAGGTGAATACATTTTGGTATTGTGCAATGGTTTAGTCGGTCCTGCTGCTTATTTATATGAACATTTTCCACAAAAGAAATTGTACCTTATTTTATCCTGTCATAAACAAAAGGACAAATATGGCTTTTGTACAATGTATTATTTTAGTGCTTACCTAAATCAGGCTAATGACAGCAAATTACAATGTTTGATCTGTAAGTAAAATATAACTGGGAAAACGGTTTGAACTGTATAAGCCATGACCGCAAATGAGCGTTGTTGACTATTGCCCATCGACAGTGCTGATGATATAAGGCATGCGTGTATGGGAGCCTTTGCATGGTGAGGTGCAGCTGACACCTCTGCCTCATTTCCTGTCCATGCACTGACAGAATGACCAAGGTGCTTTCACATTAGCTAACCTTTAGCCTCATGCTGAGGCTGGTTGGTTCTTGCTCCTTTCTGGACTGACTTCTGTCTCTTCATGTAGTATAGTACACACACCAAATATGCAGCTTTGGAGTAGCCTGTCCAAATACAGCAGGCTACTATCACGTTTCATCATATCATATTTCAAGAGATAAAGCAGAGGAAAACAACATAACAAATATATAATATTAGTAAAACAAAGATTTACATTCTAGTGGCATACATCACAAGAGCATAGTGCGTATGTCACTAATAATAATAATCATCATCTTCATTTGTATAACACTTTTCATACAGAATTACAGCTCAAAGTGCTTTGACTAGTAAGAGTTATACAGGCAGCACAAAAGCAACAATACTGTATGAGATAACACTATCTTACATAATGGAGGAAACATTCTGCACTGCATGAATGAATCATAAAGTTTTACATTATGCTTATTTGAAATTCTGCCAGAGAAATGTACTATGCTGGAATGAACTTTAAAAGATACACGTGTTTCCTGAATGGCACTGTGACCCTTGACCCTTCACAGACTGTGGGGCAGTAGAGTGATGGAAGCATGGGCTGGTTAATATGTAATAATTGTCCCTTCCATAGCATTAATCAGTATCACTCAGACATTCTCAGAAAGCCAATAGGATTTGTGAGAACGCAGGCAGGTCTGAAAAAAAGAGCACACTTTAAAGTAAACTACTTTTATTCAAACATAAAAAAGTGCATCCGCTCCATTTCAAGGAATGTTGTTTTCTAGGTTAAAGGTTGTAATAGTTTACTGATCAAGGTCAGTTTAGAATGTTCTTGTAATTAATTATCTAGTCAGACCCAAAACTCACATTGCCCTGAAAACATATAGTATCAAAATAAATCGACTTAACAACAAATTCGATAAACCAAGTTTTTTTCCAAATCACAACCTTTTGTCACCTTTCTGTGGAAGGATCCGGCAGAGAGTCCCCGGGACCAAAGCAGTTGGGATCAAAAGTGCGAGTGCACTTTTACTGAAGGACAGGAAGTAGAAGCACATCTGACATTCAGAGGAAAATGTCAACCCATCCAAGAGCTGCAGCAGCAGCACAGAAACAGCAACACATCCCAGTGTGAAGAGGACGCCGCTGCTCCTCTTGGTGTCGGTGTAGAGAGGAGAGTGCAGCCCCAGGCCCAGGCCAAACAGGGAGCCCATGTTACGCAACAGGCTGGCGAAGGGGCTGGAGTCCAGGTGGACCCACTCGGCCCGGACGCACCACTTCTGGGCTTTCTCCATGGGCCACAGCAGGTCCACGCCCATGAGCTTGAGCAGCAGGTAGAAGACGACGGCGAAGGAGGTCAGGAAGAGCGTGGTGTAGAAGTACTTCTTCATGCTGGCGCTGTAGATCCACTTCACCTTGGAAACAGCTTCAGCCACAATGATACCTGTGGAAAACCACACAAGCATGGATGTCTGTCAGGCAATGCAGTGACACTTCTGTTTCCTTCATTGTTTCAAATTAGTTTGAAATGATCTTTACACGGGTGACAGTGGCGCAGCAGGGGGAGATCAAGAAGTCATTGGTTCAAACCCCGCTAACTCGAGGTGTCCTTGAGCAAGACACCTAACCCTAACTGCTCCCGGTGGTCAGGTGTCGCCTTGCATGAGTGACAACCATCATCAGTGTATGAATGTGTTTGTGAATGGGTGAATGTGAGCCAATCACGTATAGTGCTTTGAGTGGCCGGAAGGGTGGAAAAGCGTTATATAAATGCAGACCATATAGAAAGTTATATAAATGCAGACCATATACAAAGTCTAGACTAAGCGGGATCTTGGGAACCTTGTTTTTTAAAATGTTCATTCACCCACGGTCTCACAGAAACAAGATAGTTCAAAAGTATTCACCCCATCATTTTTCAGTGGAGATTTCAAAACCTAAAGTATCTTGGACCCACCTGAGATGACTCCAGCGATTACCTGGTGTGGGAAGTGTGCAGCCATGTAGACCCGAGACATGCCAACCAGCAGAATGAACAGGCCCATCAACATCCACAGGCTGGTCTGTAGGAACCTTAGGAAGACAAAGTGACACACATGTAATTGGAACAACAATCTTTGCACGGGGTGCTCAAGAATGAACGTCATTTGCTGTTATGGACAATGACGTCACTAACGTCTTAATGCCAGTTTCATGCAACTTTGCAGCTTGTACTGATTAAATCAGTAATACATTTTAAAAAATGATTTCATGACATTTGTAAGAAAAGTGTTATATTTCATTTAATCAGCATTCAAAAATAAGTACATTCAATATTTCAACTTAACACGTACTGGTCTGGGATGCATGTTTCCCCAAAGTAAGAACTGTATTTTCATAAAACTGAAACACAAACTGCATATGCACACTGGTGTGCATGCAAACCCATCCATTATAATATAATTTATAGTCAAACCATGTTAGACATATTTAGAAAGTATTGCTGGCTAGTGAACAGAAAACACCTGCAGGATTCTCAGATTTCAACAGACACAGCATCTTAGTACCCACCTGTACAGAAGCGGTGGACACTGGTTCTCTAACGCAATGGAGAGTAAAGCTGTGACCATCACATACCACACGCCTGCTGCGCCCATGGTATGACCTGAGGGACTTCCTGCATGCAGCGTACAATAAACGTGAAGATCACACACTGTACAGTATCTCACAGAGATCTCTCCTGCTTTTTTAAATGTATGTATACGGTTTGAATGTATAGACACATTAGGGGGTGGTTTGGCCAATAGGAGCCTGTTTGGTATGGTACAGTGGAGCAATGCAGGACATCAGGACATCTTGCTGTGTGCAGTATATACTATCTTAACCGTTAAAAACATTTATACTAAACCAACAAGACAAAATGCAAACATGTTATTTTGAAACGCACATTCTGTATGTGTGCACATACACTAACTCACCAAATCATTTACAAACATGAAGCAATACAACCCCTGCTACATTCTTCAACACAGATAAGGTAACTGGAGATGTGTTTAGGTTTAACCTGCTTAAATAAATCAACATACAACGTCATCTGTTGGGGACTGCCCCTCTGACACATTTGCTCTACATATCGCACCTTGAACACTTTGTATACTGTAACCCATATGGTTTGGCATAAGAACCCAATGTGCACATGTTGCATTTGATAGACAATAGGCTTATGCATGATTAGGAATTATATTTCTATGCGTAAAACATCTAATGTCCATGTGTACTACTTTCCTATAAAAACATTTTCATTCTGTATGTTTAGAGGAAATCCCAGTTCTCTTGGGCCAGCCAAGTCAAAGACACTGAAACCTGTTATGTCAGATATAACAACAAGTGTCTAGAACAAACCATACCTGGCCCAGTCTCACACGTGATGGGGAACTGCTGGAGAGTAGGGGCTTCTCCTGCTCCATAGAAGCGAGTCTCGTGAACCCACCAGTACGGCCTCTGCCCAAACAGCACCCTGCCATGAGAAGTCAGAATGACAGTTATACGACTGAAGCCTTCAGAGTCATTTGTGTTATTCCCACACAGTTGATGTGTGGGCAATGAGCAGAGGTGGAACAGCGCTACCATTTCAGAACCAGGTTGAGCCAGTCTCCAATGACAGCCACCCAGATGAGCCTCAGGCTTGTCTCCCTGCGCCAGTAGAACCACATCGGGAAGAAGCAGAAATATGCGGTGTGTAGGTCGGCCACCGTGGACGCCAGGTTAAACAAGCCCTCATACCGGCTGTATTTGGTCTGCAGGTGGACTGCCAACTCGACCCCCCAGCTGTGGAGAAGATCCATGATATCTGTGATGTGAAATCCAGAACCTGACGCGGGAGCTCAGATACTGAAACTGGTTGTTGGGGGGTCAACCAACTTGGAGCTAGAATCTCTTAGACAAGCCCCTCTGTGTGTGTGCGATGTCTACTGGACTTTACTCAAGGCTAGTGCATTTGTTTGCCTTCAGGACAGAGAGGTTCCCCAACCTTTTCAGTAGCACTAAAGGGCCTCAGCTCCATACAATTGGTTTCCATGGTAGTTTCCATGATCAGTGACAGCCCTATAGGATTGTTTCAGTACAAATTCAATGTTCAATGCAAAATCAGTGACTAAAATGCCAACATGGTTTCTGGTGAAATGCATTACGTCTTCCGAAGATGTTTGTTTACTGGAATGAGAACAGTTGTTTTTCAGCTGGCCTTTTGACCTTGTGTAAGAAATGATAACATTCTACTTAAAAACAAGATTAAATATGAGGTCATATATGGGGATTGCCTTCTATCTTTGCTTTGCATAACACAACTTGCAACTATCCAGTAAGCGGTTTTATTACAGCCATCTTGTTCGCTTTATACCTAATCATTTAATCATTTATTCATTATGTAACCTACAAATGGATTGGTCTGAAACACTGAAGTACTGTAGGATGTTTTAACCAAATCATCAGAACTTCATTATATAACAATGATTATCTGATATCTAATGTTTGATTGGTTCAACCTTTAATGGGATTAGAAGATTGATTAATGTGTACTTTGGCCTATAGTACACTATATGAATAAAGTAGCCTGCAGTGATCTGATTACAGTAACAGTAAAGCAAAGTGTTTGACTTTAGTCTATGTGATTGTAGTTCGCACTGCAGTGGTCAAAACAGTAGGTTGAAAATTACATTATGTTTACCTGCTATCTTGTGTTCTTGTGATTTCACTTCAAAACATCCCAAACTACCAGCTCTCAGTGTTTTATTACACATGTGCAAGGTCCAAAGATCAGCGCGAGCATGCGTTTAGTTGGTGGATCACCCTGGTATATAAACAACCAGCAGTCCGGCACATAGCGCCAGTCCTGTCTCCTGTACTTGTAAGAGTACGTTAGCTAAGATGTTCAGCTCGGTAATGGATGCCCTGCAAGGCTTTGGAGTGAGCGCCACCAGCTACCTGCAGACCAACTACAAGGATGCCCAGGGCCTGTTTCTCTGGGTTTCCTGGGCAGCAGACCTCAGAAACACCTTCTTCGTCTTCTTCCCCCTTTGGTTTCACCTGAGGCCATCGGTGGGCATCAAGCTCATCTGGGTGGCTGTGATTGGAGACTGGTTCAACCTAGTATTCAAATGGTGACTATATCATTTTTACTTTTCTAGAATTAAGCAGCGTAGGTAAATAAAGAGATCATTATTTTTGTATGAAAAGTGATTACAAAAATAGGAATGCATATTAATAGCAACCAGTATCTGTAAAACATGTAGCTTTACACAAAAAAAGTCTGGATTGTAAATGTATTTGTTATTGTCCTTAGGATTCTGTTTGGGGAGAGGCCATATTGGTGGGTCCATGAGACAGGTTACTATGCCAACAGTGTTATTCCCCACATTGAGCAGTACCCCATGACCTGTGAGACAGGGCCAGGTAATATTCATTGCTTCATTCAGTATCCAAGTGATCAAATGTATTATATTTTATTTAATTGTTGTTTATACATGTGTATTATGAACATTATATTGGTGTGGTGTACCTTGTATCATATGTATACTCTTTAATTTCTACCAATTATGTATTTTTTTTTTTTGTTGACTTACACTAATTTGTGTGTGTGTGTGTTTTGCAGGCAGTCCATCTGGTCATGCAATGGGAGCTGCAGGTGTGTATTACACCTTGGTGACTTCCATCCTGGCTATCACAACCAGCAAGAAAAGATTCAGCTTTATAAAGTCGACAACCAGTGACTGGTGAGTCGGACATCCATCCATCCCCCAATGTTGTTCTACTCTTGTCCCCCTTGATAGCAGTGTTTACTATAGTCCTTATCAGTATAGACAACCTATCTGTCTACTGGGGTTTATTATTGACTTGAAAGGGAGGGTGAAAAGGGGTATACACAAGCTGTTGTGACGTACAGGCAGCTAGAATGTCAATAACAAGGTGTTGTGTTAATAGAACACATGTTATGAAAGCTCTTACAGGTTAGTACGAGCTTGCTTGCTAGTCCCAAGGCACCAATAGCAAAGGCCGGGCAGCATGCCTTATGTATGAATAAAAAAGGATAAACAAATTACATAACACAGTGAAACATCATCCCCACCACAACCTCTGACCTGAATGTGTTCCCATGGCAGGTATGTGAAGGCCATTCTGTGGACAGTGTTCTGGGCTGTCCAGGTGTGTGTGTGTCTCTCCCGAGTCTTCATCGCGGCTCACTTCCCACACCAGGTTGTTGCTGGTGTCCTCACAGGTCAGCACAAGCCATAAGTTCACCGTGGTCACATGACGTCACGTGGCGTCACTCATCCCAAATAACGCTAATGAATAGGTGTCACATGTTTATGCATTTCAATCTCATGTGGTCGATCCCAGGCATCGTGGTGGCGGAGGCCTTCAACAGAACTCAGTGGATCTACAGCGCCAGCATGAAGAAGTACTTCTACACCACGCTCTTCCTGACCTCCTTCGCCGTCGTCTTCTACCTGCTGCTCAAGCTCATGGGCGTGGACCTGCTGTGGCCCATGGAGAAAGCCCAGAAGTGGTGCGTCCGGGCCGAGTGGGTCCACCTGGACTCCAGCCCCTTCGCCAGCCTGTTGCGTAACATGGGCTCCCTGTTTGGCCTGGGCCTGGGGCTGCACTCTCCTCTCTACACCGACACCAAGAGGAGCAGCGGCGGTGTGTCCAGAGCAGGGTGTGTCCTCAGCTCCCTGCTCCTCCTGCACCTGTTTGACTCCTTCAAGCCCCCGACGCACACAGCAGCCCTCTACTACCTGTTGTCCTTCTGTAAGAGTGCCATGGTGCCGCTGGTCACTATCACCATCATCCCTTACTGCGTCAACAGCGTGCTGGGTCTGCAGAGCAAGAAGAGCCTGTGAGCTGAGCATTCAAAGTAAACAGGGACTAGAGGAATATGGAGGCGTTGGTCCATTGATACATACAGTCTTCTGGCCCTCCGGCTCTGTGGCCAACCGCGGTTCATCGTCGGCCCCGGGCGGCCAACAGGGTTTTATCACTAGGATCTCTTGGACTCTCGATGTGCGTGGTTGTCAGTTGTGAACACAGTATTCTGAGCACTGTGTGAGGTGAAGTGAAAGCACTAGCCAGCAGGGGTGTAAAATCTAGGTTTAGAAAGTACAACAGAGTACAGAGATGTGTTGACGGACTAATAAGTCACCTGGCTAAGTGAAGTTCATGGTAAGCCTGGCAGGACTTTTTACTTTATGAAGTCAGGCTTTTCCACCTCTGCTAGTCAGAGGCACTTATTATAGATTGGTGTTATAGTATGAGGTAAATGGTGTACTGTATAATCCCGGGCTGGACTGGATTAACACAAGGGTATGGGAAGAGAATATATCCATGCTGTTGTTTTGCTACATCGCATTAGAGAGAACAACCTCAGGCTCACTTTGATGTGTTATTGTGTATTTTTTAGGATATTTTTGTACAGTATGTTGAATTGTGCTCAATTTTGTAATAAACAGCTTGACAAACTGGGTCACGTTTAAAGTCTTTATATTGATTATAATTTATTCATTGACTTTCAATTAGCCTACTCAATTACTCATTTGCTAAGTACTGCATAACATTTGTCATCACTCTGCAGGTTTAATTAAAATATCAGATAAATGGTAAACTACATTATTATAGTGCATTTCCAACCCTCCAGCCACTCAAAGTGCTTTAAAGTATTGCTTCACATTCACCCATTCACACACACATTCATTCATACACATGGCATATACTGTACATGGTGGTGACAGCCATGCAAAGTGTCACCTTACTACCTGGAGCATAGGGTTGGGTGTCTTGCTCATGGACACCTCACCATTTAGTGAGGAGTTAACAGGGTTCAAACCAATGACTTCTAGATTACCTATAGGTAGATAATAGAATCATTATGCAGATAATTATATTAAAAATGGCACAAATAAGTATATATCAATGATTTTCTGCACATTTAAGAGCAACGGGTGGACCTATAAATAAACTTAAGCCTAGTGCCCACAGCCAACAACTATACTGTAGTTGGGAATAATACAGTATATTGTTATACATATATTCCAGGTCTACGATATAAACCTACAATTATCATTGCTTATGAGACAGTTCACGATATAGAGATATGATTAAATGAACAATCTCCAAATATAACCATAATATTCTTATGTATACTGTAACTGTATGTTCTGTGCACTGCAATTCAATTGTGTTGTAGTAAAATTGCATTCTAGAAATACACAAATAACAAATAATCCCACAATTAAATAATCCCCCATTTAAATATCAAACCCACACACAAACATTGGGAATTTTGCAAACTAACTGTATAATTTGGACATAACAAAAAATGAGTCAATTCTAATGATTAACAGAGTGCTAAGCCATGGCCTTTACGCTGACTATACTGATGACACTGATCCAGACGTCACAAGACTTGCTGTACGCGTACTCCATGTACGTATACGGCTGCCTGGCCTGGACTGACCTGAACATCCAATATTTGACTGTAACGCACTGCAGTTTATGTACCTGCAACCTAGAAAGATGAGCAGGGAAATATGAGCATTTTACTGTTGATTGATAATAGGGGATAAAACAACATGTAAAAATTACTGTACATAACGTTTCAGTTTATAATTATTTTGTTAGATTTATTAATGCAAATAAAATGCTGTATTTTTCAAGTTCAATGTTGATGTGCTCTGCCACACAGTGGACAGAAGTGGTAAAACCCACATTAGCCTAACGGTGCCTACATATTCAGGATTTGTATTCTTAAATTGGTCTAACATTTGGATACATATACATGTATGCAATAAGTAGCCTGTAACCTGTATGAAGTAAATTTATGTGGAATCAAGCTGAGCATTTTACCAAGATAATGACAATGTTACCACAATTTCTTTCGCATAGGTTGTTTGAAATAAATTACACTAAACATCTGTTTTTATACATTATATTTTGTGTTTTGTCCACAATAATGCAGGAGAGATAAGCATTTTGCTTCTTCACCCAAGTGGAAGTAGTGGTGTGCACCTGCCATCCACATAATTTACAAAGCCATCAGAGAAATTAGGCTCAACGCTGTCACACACAAGGCCACTGTAAACCAAACACTAGTGGCTCCACATATTGTATACATTTCTGCAACTAACATTTATGTTAAACTCAATTGAAATTGGCAGCATTACATGACACCAGCTGTAAAAATAGTTTACCCTGCATGTTGTATATTCCAATGACTCCTCTTGATGCCAACTGCTGGCTTGTAGTATATACAGTATTACAGATAGTAGGCTGTAATAATGACCTCCTGCATTTTAGTTTGGAAGAAATTGATTATCCAGTAATATAACAATTAGCATTGCAAGACATTCAAGAAGTATAGATGAAGTCACTGAAGTTAAGTTTAAACACAATTTATTTTCTGCTTAAATAATGACTTGGATCGTCCAGTGTAGGCTATGTGGGTTCTTCATACATGTTAATACCAGATCTATCATCACCAATGAATGTTTGTTAAAGACTTTATGAAAAAAAGACTGCAACACCGTACACAGGAATAGCAAATCTGACATTGTAAACCTTTCTCACCACTCATCTATTAACCATTGAAAAAGGTTTTAGTTCTGGGCCACGGGATTAAAAACAAATCAGGTTGTCTGTTATTGTGGAAATAAAAACTAATAATAAAAAGATAGTCACCCAAAAACCCAAATTAAAAACAGTCCCCATATAAACCACAGCAGACCCATAAGCCTAGTCCAATACACTTCTAGTAAATGATTACTTGGGTTTACAGAAAGACATCTTATTTGCTGTTACACGTGTGGGGCTGGTAGCACTTTGGAACACACACAATGTGCCAGTCTACAGATTATACAGTATGTGGTATATTAGCTCACAATAATGCTTAGTCTACCCTCTAATAAAGATGCTGTGATATTCTGTATGTAAAAAAGAAAGAGGTAAAAATAACGTGACAAATAGTTGGATTAATCTGAGACACAGTACCATCAAGCCCTCTCTATTTGTAATACAGTGTTTGGCATTAGGGGAGGAAGAAAATAATTCAAATAAAAGTGAAATTACATGCAGCAAAATATTACTACCATGAAGAAAAAAAATGTCCAGACAGAAGGTTTATAGAAGAGCAATTGGCGTTAACAAATGTCCTTGGTTAAAATCAAGCAAAATGTATTTTGTTTGCAATTTTTCGCAAAATCGATTCTAAAGCATTCCACAAGAACATGTAAGGTGAGGTCATACACACAAAAATATTCCACACAGAGTGAAACATGTTGGCCTTTCATTTTAAAATTAGCAAATCCTCCCAGCAAGCTAAAGTTAACCAGTGCATAAACAATCTGTGAAGCTACTGATTTTTTTATTTATTTTTTATACATTGTCATTATATACAACAACTCATCCATTTATTATTTTATTTTATTTTTAAGAAAAATAACCACATTGTACACCCCAATGCCATGGGTCCAGGAAGAAAAAATATATAGGCAAGTGTCTGAGAGTGTGATTAAAAAGTTTTCCTCATCTGTCAACGATACACATTTTCCCATTTATGGCCATCTTTGGTCACGAATGCCTTCGGAGGGGGTGTGGCTACTGTTGTCATTTATCAACGATAAACTAGTCCCAGCTCACGTTTGAGTAGGCGGCATTTCCTGCTTCGAACAGTGAGTGAGTTTGGTGACATGCTCATGCGAAATAAAACGTTTTCTTATGTTTTGTTTGGCTGAAAAAAATCATGCGTTTTAAGTGAGTGCTTCAGACACATTATGGCTGATTGAGAAAGCTCTTCCCGTTTCAAGGGATTCCAGTAAGATTTTCTTCCCGGTGTATATGAACTGACAGATGTCCGACCTGTAAGATGAAATAAATGTGACAATTTCAGTTCAAAGCTTTATGTTTTTGTTAAGCATTCAATAGACATTTAACATAATTCATTTGCAATGATATAAAATAATAACAATAACAATAACTCTGACTCCATATTTTTCTGCATTTAGAACAACTTGAGGACAAAGCTATTATTTAACAAGGGCATTTATTTAAAAGAATCCAACACTGACATAGACAGTAAGTTGATATCATTGTTTACCTCGGTTTTTGGTCATAATGTAAAACTAATACCGAACGACATAACTGCTCGCTAATGTAAGTTGCTATCATTGATTTTACATTTGCTGCTGAGTAATTTGAGTGACATGTTAGATTTATTTTATATGCGCTGGAGTGATTCATTTTTCTCACAAGGAAACCCAGATAAACAGAGATATTTATTTGGACAAGGGCACCCAAAATCAACTTACTATTTCCCAGGTCTATTGTCTCAGTAACTTCACAAAAAGCAGAGCCAGCACCAGCTATAGCCACAAACCTGTCAAGTCAGCACACCATCTGTTACGACTGGCTTTTCTTCTTCCCATGCTTTACCTTGGCTCCTTCTCCAGACTGTGGGGTAGGAGAGAGAGGTTAAGAGTAAGCACAAACAGTAGAGAGAGACAGAGACAGCTAGGAGTTGAAACTGAGAAAGAGGAAGATTGAAAAACAATGTGGTTGGTGCTTTGGCGAGGGGAGGCGTCGTTTTTTTATAAATCACAGCAAGTAGCATCTCACTTGGAAGGTGGCAGGCAACATTGTCAAAGCTGATAAGGAAAATCCGTTTTACCAAACTAACTTTTCCCTTTTATCATTATAGGACGTGCTGGGAAAGAAATTAGTTAAATGAGAGAGAAAATGTTATTTCTGCTATCTAGCCACATGTTAATGGCCTGCAGCATAGGATACATGCACACACACACCCACACTGCAGAACAGTCCATGGTTTCAAAACACACCAGGTTGTGTGGCACTAGTCATCCATACCACAGCATTCCACACGCCACATGGCTGGCTATACCTGTCCACACCAGCGCGACAGCATACAGTACAGCTAACGTGAACACTGCTCTGCAACATGTTATAGCTAGGCTCAAAGGCATAATGCTGCCTGGATATCTCGGCTATCTTATTAGGCACCTTATAGGTCCAATCCTGTGCCTGTGTTATATTAGCTGTATTAGAGAACAAACAAATAGATATTGCATCACTGTCTACTGTAACACGCTAGTGTGGATCTCTTGTATAAGGTCATACACGGTTTTCCCAAAAAAAAACTACTCTCGGCACTGTTATTGACTCAGTTTCATGGTGTGTTACTACTGGTAACACTGCACAGTAGATAGATGACCTACAGTAGGTCATATAGTACCCCACAGAGCCCCGCATTTCTGCCCCAACCTTTTCAAGCAGTTGTCCACACAAGTGTGGGTGGGAGAAAGGTGGAGGGGTAGGGGTCAGCTTGAGCCTAATATAGCTAGAGTGACTTGTTTTCTGTCAACCATGTAGCCTAAAATGAGTTCTGATCCACAGTACATTCTCGTGCCAAATAAGTTGGGAAAGCCGTGTTCCGTGACCCATGAGCCGCGGTGTACATCAGCACCCTGGGATGGGTGCTGATTAGGGCTTAACCTCCTTCCGCTGCTCCTCGGCCCTCTGGCCTTGACGGGAGCGCTTCCCCTTCTTCTTGGCCTTTGCTCCACCCCCAGAGGAGGAGGAGGTGCTGGCTCCACCCGTGGCTAGACCCCCACCACCACCATCACCACCAACACCAACACCCCCTTCTGCTCCTCCTGTGACCATCTCGTTCCCGCCTGCGCCTAGCCTCTCCTCAGAGGTGACCACGCGGCGGACCACCTTCCTGATCACCTGTAGGTGGCGTTATAGAGGCGTGGCAGGGGGAAGTCAGTGTGGGGAAACCTGAGGATGTTTGTGTTTGTGTGTGTGTGTGTGTGTGTGTGGTAAACGTGTGTGTAAATATTTGTCACATACTGCTACAGTATGAGAGGGCTCGAATAATTAAATTAAAAGAACCATTGCAATTAAACCGCACCATTAATAAAATATCCAATTGTGTGCATTCTATTACATTTAATTCAAATCTGAATTTTCATTCCATAACATAGCACACCTGGGCTCAATGTAATGTCATTATTTCATAATGCTGGTGTTTGACTGCAGGGTTGTGTAAGTGGAGGATGAGGATGAGGTTATGGTAAAACATGACAAAATGGAGATTGCTACTTTTCTTGTGACCAGGTTTCCGTCTTCATCTGTGAACTGCTCCTCTGTCACAGACTCCCCGGGGATGTTTCTGGCCTGCTCCCCCTGTGAAAGAGGGACCGTGGTGGAGGGATGATAGGTGAAGAAGTGATGGGTAGAGGGGAGGTGATAATCACTATTAGTGGCTGGTGTTAGATTATGTTTTTAGTGAAAAAACAACAATCACGATAAACAGCAGCAACAAACAGCAACATAGAAATAGCAATATATAGATGTCAGCCTGCTTGCTTGAACAGATTGGTGTCCTATTACACAAATCAATAATCTAAAAAAGTGTGGGGGTTAAGACCAATGGCATATTTATATATAGTATTTTACTATTTAACTTACAGCTTGGGGGTTGAGAACAAAAGTTATTTGACAATTTCAGTAGACCCAGTCTGAATGCTATAGTACAAGACAGGCTCACTCCTCAGGTTAATATGGCAAAAACATTAGTAAATTAGACCTAAGCAATTAATCAAACCTGTTGTTTAGTGTCTTTTATAATATATACACAATTAAATGTGTTAAACATTCAGGGAGAAAATATTCTAGTACAAAGCATTACACTTTGAAATTTGCACTTTTAAAACCACACTGTTGTTGACAGAGAGACTGGTGATGTTTTGCCCATTTGAAATTAATGTCAAGCAAATAATTCAGTATTAGCACGCTCAAAACTCAATGTTTGTTATCAGAACCACAGAAGCTTATACAAGGGTTCATTTGTACAGAAGCCTATTTAAACCAATCTTAACTTTTTTGTTGATCCAGCAATTCAAACCTTTACAGCTACAATGCTCTAATTTATATTAGACTTTCTCCGCTCGAATATTGCTCTCAGTAAAATTTTCCCTGAGATTATAGTATGGAAATTATAATCTAGAGTCTGGTCGCTTTAGTGTTAGCACAGCCACTCTGGATGGTGGACCAATCACAGACCAGTGGGAGCGGCTAAGTGCAATGACACTAAAGTCTAGAGATATATGAAGTAATACAAACAACTGTAGCAATGCCAACTAAAAGCTGGGTTAGTCATTAATTATCGAGAACGCTTGCTAATTTAAAAGTTAAGAGTTAAAATCAAAACAATATCACTCCGCTGTATTTGGTTAATTTGAGAAAAAGTGTATTATCTTACATTTAGCTTGAAATAGCTGACAAGGCTGGTCCAACTGTTTCAAGTTTAACCCGAGGTCTATGCCCACTAGGATGCACCAACTGTCCACACCCTATTCATCAAGTTCATTTTGTGTCTGGATACACCAGACAATGCATATATATGCATATATATATATATATATATATATATATATATATGCATATATATATATATATATATATAATATTGTGACAGTAGACGTAGGTACTGTAGGTTTTCTGCTTTATTAAAGTCCATACAGATGCCTTAATATATATCTCTTTTGTGTCGGTTACTCCGTCCCTGCTGTCTGGGGTTTCTGATAAAACACAAAAAAAGAAACCACCGCATCAGGACATGTACAGCCTGGGTATAGCAGTCATATCGCTACTAGTGTTCCACACTTGGCTAGTCACCTGCTGTTAGACATATACTAGGTTTGGGAGAGAGTGGCCCACATTCCTCCCCGCTTGCTCTCTGCCCGTTGTCTGTGTCTTGGCCTTCCTATCCTCTCTTCCTGGTGTCTGTAATCTGAGAGATGAGCTACACCTGGTGCTCTGCCAATGCATGAGTTGTCCGCCGTTCCCATACCATGCCGCTGGTCTGGTGGGTCCCACGCTTGCTGGGGAGTCAGGACGCCGCAATATTTATATGTATGTATATGTATATATGTATATCTATGTATGTATGTATGTATATATATGTATGTATGTATATGTATACATGTATGCATATATGTATGTTAGATATAAGGTAGTATACATATTCACAGCTAGGAGGGACTTTTAAAACAGTGTGTCTTGCAAGTAGATTAGTTTAAGTTAATTCAAATTACCGGTATAGATGGTGTGCAGTGTAGGGTATGCAGCACGGTGTGACATTGCTTATGTGGCTAATTATACTGTAGCTGGCAAGTATAAACAAATATATATTATTTTCTATCTGGCAGTGTTGCTCAATCCACTGTGTGGGTGGGTACCCTACACAAAACAACATTAAGAGAAGTCTAGCATCTAGTCTATATATCACATACACATGCACTATATAGCTATCAGCAATTAAGGAGGCTGGGCTGCACTACAGTATGTTGCATACAAAGCCTTAGTCAGCATTCCCTTTAGGTGTAATTGTAGCTAGCTAGGCCTCACTGCTTTTTCACCTCCAGTATTGGCTAGTTAGCTAAAATAATTCCCTCATACAGTTCATTATTGTTTTTGTCCGAGCTGTAATATAATCGCTCTCACACTGCATTGTGTAGAAGGCCGAGGATGGGACATATTAAACGTAGCTGTTTTGCTTATTGACCAGCAGTGATGTAATAATACTTGTTCTTGTCTGAAGGCATGCATGTTCTGTAAATCTGATAATCTCTGACATGCTGCTAACATGAACTTGAAGCTTGTGAATGCATGTTTGTGGCAAGGGAGTTGGCGTAGGCCATTGTTAAAGGTATGGTCAGTCATTCATGCTAACTTCTAGCTCAACTCAGAACAGTTACGCTACAGCGGTCCTCTGTGGCGGCGGATCACACGTCGAAATGCATTGTGAAACAAAGTGTAGTTCTACGGCTTTGCTGATATGAGCAGTGTTTGCCACTGTTTATGTTCCAATTTACGGAGCCAAGGCTGTGTAGAAGTATCAGTTATTTTTTTCTCAACATGCACAGAGAACTGTAAGCTAGCGAAGTGCGAGGAGATATTTGTTGAATTTGTGTATTAGCTCACATTTAGCTTGCAATAGCTAACTTTACCTTTAAGTCCAGCGCCCGCTGAAGGCATCGACGCACGTCAAGAGAGAGTTTTAGACCTAGTTATTTTTAAACAGGGCAACGCCCACTGGTGGCGTTTGGACTGCATCAACGCCAAGGTTTAGTATGTTGTTCTTTTTCATGGGCTTCAAGCCATAAACATGCAATGAATATCTGCAGATTTCTGAGCTCCTCCATCAATTTTTCTTTACATTTCGATTGTTGCATTGCTTGATGCATCTCCGAACGCCGCCGACAGTGGGCGTTGGCCTTTAGGGGGAAGACCGTGTAATTCTCTTCTTTAATCCTGCACAGTTTACATGACCTCTTTTTTCTTTCTAAGAGCTGATTTAAATATCTTGATATTTTTTCCCCCATCAAGTACAGTTACTTGTCACAGTTATCACAGTTGTTACTCAGCATTTAATTAAATTACATGATTTTATTATTATGTGAATACTGTGTTTGGTCTGCCACTATGTCAGTTACTGTGCAAGATGTACATTTTTCTCTGGTGCCGACAGTAACTTTAGGACGTGTTTCTATGGTAACTCCAAGTCAGGTCAGAGTTGTGATAGTGATAATGACAGGAAGTTAAAGGACAAAAAATGTGATTTTTTTGTCAAAAGTGACTCTGAAAATTGACTATGATGACCTAAGTAGCCCAAGCAAAGCTCCAACTTATAGTCAAACAGACAGACCAAACAATATGTTACTTGGTGTTGATAAGATTATGGTTAAACATGATTTTGTTTCCCCTAGACATACTGAAATGTATTGCAATGTAGCCTTAAATAATACTGTATATTGAATAAGACAACCGGTCCATTTGAACACATAAATACACATTTTGTGGAAGTCAATCAAATTGTTTCGCAAAACGTAGCTAAATATTAAGATCATTGCACACTTCACAGCGAGGGGATCCACATTGGATGGCAATTCATGAGTGTTGGCACACGGCATGTGAGGTGGGTGCTTTCTTTTCAACTTGGAGTCTATTCCACATTGCCATACCATGACTTTTGATGAAACGATACCCCTGCTGATGTACTGTAAAGGGGCTGAATGCTCAAATGGGCAATAATGCGCAGTGACGTGATAATTAACGTGACAAAACGATATTACTGTGAGTCGAACACGCATGTTATATTGTTGGCCTACAAACTTTTGTTTGTTGTTGCTCATGGTGTGTGGTTACCTGTATTCTTCCTTTATGTATTCAAATGGACCGGTTGTCTTATTCAATATACAGTATTATTTAATTGGCTATAGGTATTGGCTATTACTTGAATAGCATGCCGGCTACACCTTCCTGCAGATTATGTACAGTAGCTGTTCTTATTTTCACTCTCATTTGCTTTGTAAATGTGTGCCCCCTTGAGAAACTCAAATGGCCACCCATTCCACTCATCCTGAAGCCAACCTTGAATGGAATGTACTGTAGAAGCAGAAATACAGTACACTACAAACAATCATTTAAAAGAAAATGTGTTGATAGTGGATAGGGGGCTAAGCCTGGGGGGCATGCTCCCCCAGGAAAATAATATGTGAAATCTTTCAAAACATATTTTGATCTTTGTTGATGTATATAATGGGTGTACATGTATCAAATATGTTTATTTCGCAGAATTTGTTTAAAAGTAAACATTGTTTTAAATAACATCACTTCTCTGGGAATTCGAAAGAAGATTATTTCATAAGCGCTCTCTGTTCCCATATCCCCGTGTCCACAAAAGCGTGTCCACCACCCCTGCAGACTTCGTATGTGACAATGCTAACAGCCAATGAAAATCTACTACACAATTTTGCCAAGCTTACTGTATGCATCAGACGCTCAGCACAGTGTTGCTTATGTGACGTATAGTGCTAATGGACGGAAGAGGCTGAGACTAAGAATAGCCTACTGGTACCACCCAAGACAGCAGTGGCGTAAAACTGGGCATGTGGCATGCCAAGGAGACAAAGCAGCAAGGAAGTAATCAGGTTTATCCGTTTACATGGTAGGATTTCTCCTTTCAATCTGGTTATGGAATAACCAATCTGCTTCGGAATGACATTTCACAAGGGCTGGGCCTTTCTCTTCCGGTTGAGGTGGAATAATTGGGTCCATGTAAATGCAGCTAGTAGCTTTGTGGCATCACAAACTCGTGTGAGTTTTTGGTTGCGCAGAAGATCTATTCCAAATTAGAATTAGAAATCTTTATTGTCATTGTACAGTACAACAGAATTCAGATGCATTTACAGATCAGACTCTCCTAATTAAAAGTATATATATATATATATATATATATACTCTCCTTTTCATTCTCGTAGTCTCCAGAGAATGGTGCAGGGTGGTGTCCCAGTGCCTGACCCAGCTCCTGGTGGTGCCAAAGAGAAATCCGAGTAACAATCATGACAAAGATGAGAAAGAATTATAATATGTGAAGAGGTGAATATACCAGAGTTACAGACTTTCACTTAGATGTCTTACTGTAGCACTGCAGTGTGTTCTAAAGAAGGACGTTTCTGGAACTGGTGAGGAAAATGGGTATCTTATTTATTATGGAACTTAACATGGTATACTGTAACTGTGTATGGATAGTCCTTAAGGCAAATATTTTAGGGCATATAAATCTGAATGAGATGTGTATGTGTAAACACACCACTGGTTGTAGCTTGCCATCTTGGAAATTATCCCAGGATTCAGAATGTGTTTGAGATGATGGGCCATTGCAATTCAAATCGAGCCCCATTATCTGGGTTTGGGACCTCTGTAGATTGATAAACAACAACTATATTATACAATAGATGAACTCCTGAACATGGTACGAGTATACAGTTGGTATTTTCAGTCGTGAGTCAGACCAAGCCGTGGTTTGGCCGTAATGGGGTTCATTTGTGCTCATATATGGAGGTGTAAATGTTCATCCTTTGCTGGGGAGACACTTAATGTCCCACCCATCGGAGGTTGCCAGTATTCACTGCAAACAGGATGCATGTGTAGTATGAGAGCACATGTATGTTTCTGAATGCATGTTCATTTTCATTATTCTCTATGTACAGTGTACTGTAAATGTGTGTATGAGGGAGAGGTTTTCTGTCATGCCACTTGCTGAACTAAATCTGTTACCTGAAAGATATTAAAATCACATTTTGTTTTCAAGTATTTATTTCTATTTGCCAGTACTATTACGGTTGTGTGACTTGTATGTCACAGTCCTCATATTTAGTGGCGTTGGTTGAATCTATGTTAGACTGTTTGTGCATTTCCCCGAGTGGCTGGCACCCCTCTCTACAGCTCTCCTAGACTCATGCTCTTCTCTACTCCTCCCCCTGCAGCCATGCACGCTTTTATGTACAGTTTGTGTTTCAAGCACTAACATTGAACTAAGAGGATGCTATGCACGTAATTGTGTTTTGAACAAAGGTTTGGGTAGGTTACTTTTTAAATGTCATCCATTACAGTTACTAGTTACCAGACTAAAATTATAATCAATAATGTAATTTTTGGATTACCTAAATGTAGTAACATAATCATATTACTTTCCATTACTTTTAGATTACTTCACGCCTATACACTGTTCTTTGACATTTTAAGTAATTTACTGAGTTATTCCGCCAAATCTCTCTATTTTTGTGACTGTTTATGTTGCTCAGGTATTCAGATTAAAATAAAACATAATTTCAATTATTGATTGCCGTTAATGAAAGGTTAATAACAAAACAGCCGATTGTTTTATGCATTGTTCTTCTGCAAACCTCCCTTTTAAATTAGAAAGTAGTCCTAGACGTAATCATCACATTTAAAAAAAAAATACCTGTAATCTGATTCCACTCTTTGAACTGGTAACTGTAATGGATTACAGATAAAAATATTCGGTAATTAGTTACAATTAACAGATTACATTTAATCAGTTATCCTATGGGCGATGGTAATACTGTTGTTAGTTCTGGACAAGAAAATCCCTCCTTGATAATGCAAGTTCCCATATAGTTCATGCCCCATCCAAGATGGAAGCGTATTTTGTGTTTTTGTTTCACCACAGCTTGCAGTGCATGGTCTCCGTTACTGTCTAAACAGTCAAAACAAAAAAAAGCTCCCTGCTTCTTCATACAGTAGGAAACCACTTTACATATTTAACAATCATATTCTTCCTCAGAATGGTGTTTATACCGCTCATATACTTCTGTAATAGTATTGTAGTATGCCTAAGGAGGTGCAAGTCAACATTTTTGCCACACTGTATGTATCATATGTACAATTAATAGAAAATCAGCTTTAGGGGAAAAAAATGTTTCTGGCTAAATAAATTTCATCCCTACAATTCTTCAAAACACCCTAAACTATTTGACTGTTTCCCATAATTTACCTGTATTTTGCAAGTATTGCCATGAGACAGAGACAGTCTTAGAATATAACTCCCAAACATCATGTTTGCCATATAAATGATCTACCTTCTAGTTGCACACTAATCTCCTGCAATATTGTTCTGTATTTACATTGCAACAACAGCCTGGTATTCTTTCTTAATTAAGTTGTATTTCAACTCTCTGGAAATTAGTTTAATTTTAATCATGACTTTTCACACTAAATTAAAATGAATCTCAATCTATTGTGTTTTCTTATGTGTATTTCACAATGCAGCATTGTTATGCAACAGAACATTGCTATGGTAGGATATTGTATTCAGATAGAGAACCGATAGATGGGCTAATAGGTAAAAATCATACAGGGTTGAAGAATTTCAAACATTTCACTAACCATTATTACATCATTGTGTGGTGATTCTCTTGTATACTGGTCAATACATTCCAAACTATTCATCTTAAAAGGTGGAAAAACAACAGCGTCTCATTTCGCCAGATTTTCAGAATTTCATGTAGATTTGATAGTATGGCTAGTATTGATAGTATGGTTTGTGTTCTGTCGACTATACACAGTCTATGCCAACATATTAATTCATAACCACGTTGAGAGGTTTTAATTACATTGAATGCAACACTTACGTATTTTCTTACAGGGTTTGCTTGCCTTTCCAAGACATACCACAAGGTGGCGATAACAGTCAACGCTTTATGTTCCTCTTTTAAAATAATGAGTATAAGTGTAATGATAACGTAAATTCCTTGATAGACACACAATCAGAAAAAAAAAAGTTTAACAAATTATTTTTTTTACAAATTTCACACGAGTTATCTTTTGAGAATCAATTTTCACTCGTTATTATTTTGAGTAACATTACCATATAGGACTTGGGGTGTACGTGGGGGGAGGCTCCGTTAATTTTAGGATGGTGTTGGGCAGTGGTAGTTGTGTTCCATTATCAAAAGGCTACAGCCAGTCATAGCCATATTTATATTCTAGGCTTATTCTATTCTGTTGTAGGCCATCTATAGTATTTTATGATAATCTAATAATACACTGCATATTTTCTAGTCTGCCCGCGCACTGCTGTCGTTTCAAAGTGTTCGTTGGGGTGGGACGGGGTGGGATTAGTCAAATCAGTTGAGGGTATACTCATAGATCCCGCCTCCACAGTTTAAACCGTAACTCACGGGCCGTAGGAGTGATGTTAACCTGTTAGCAGAGAACTAACGCTCCTCTTTTAGCGCACGGACCTAATGTGCAGTGTATGCACTCATAGATTTTGATAAATTGGTTGCCTACAGGGAACTCTCATGGTGGATTCTGCTATCCCACGAGGGAAGTGCCATAGTTTCTTTCCAGTGCTGGTTGATTGAGAGTTACCTTCTACAGTAGTTCCATGGATTACAGCAAGACCATGGCCCCTCCAGTGCCTCCCCACAAACCCAAAACGGTTTTAGCCGGACAGGACCACGAGCGGCTGTTGAAGTGCGTACTGCTCGGAGACGGAGCCGTGGGGAAAACCAGCTTGGTGGTCAGCTACACAACGAACGGCTATCCGACTAAATACGTGCCCACCGCCTTTGATGATTTCTCTGGTAAGAACCGTCAGCTCATGCCTTGTTTCTATGTCTGCTTTAATTGGGATATTTCTCAAACTCCCTGTCATTTTTGCGCAGTTTATATGTATAACCACGATTGTACGCAATATGCTACACAAATGGTCTTGTATATATAGTTGGTTGAGCAAGAGCCCACCCACCCTGCGTTTTCCTGACAGTTCCAACTATATTATGAACGTTTTGTTTATGGTTCTGTTATCTCAACTGATTTATTTCACACTAATTACCTGGAAAGTTTCTCTTTGGCGTCGTTCCACTTTCCAATCTCATATTTAGTATATCCCTATCAGAAGGCCATCTGTGTGAAGTAGTGTAAATTACTAGGCCTAGTGTAATTATCATGTTTGATAATTTTTACACCCACTTTCTTTATAAATTTGGTTTATAAATATGTCTTAATAACACAAGTAACGTATGATTATGTTAGAATGCCACCATCAGAGATGTACAGAAAGCACCCAATTTTGTATCTGTTTTGTAACTGATACTGCTAGTAGAACCATATAGGCATATATTCAGTTAGTTATTCATTTATAATCAGTTAACTAAATATTACAAACATTTTCTAAAGGACAAAACGTGAGCTATATAGAAATCTCTCAATCAATACGAACAAACTGTCTGGAGGCTGCCTTGACCCCCCTGACAGAAGGGGGAGAATGTCTTTAATAGAAAGGAGGGGAGGGAAATGTGGTTTTGAATTGCACAACTCTGGCTATTGTTGTCAGCCTTGACCTGCAAGCCCGGTCTTCTATATGCTGGAGTGGGGCACATCTGTTTCAGTGGCTCTGAAGGCAGAGATTGTCTTTCACTGGCCCTGACAGAGAAGGATTGTGCCGTTGGGGACCTGGCTAGCAGTGACATCATTTCTCGGCGTGGAATCAAAGCCACCTCTCTTGAAACAGTTAGACTTCACTTCTGGCCAGTTATGCAATATGCCACAGGTGGCAGGGTAGGGGAGGAGAGAGGGAGAACAGGTTGTGGGGAGGGGGGGGATACAGGAACCAGGAAGTGTTGGTTTTGCTGAGACTAGAATATCAAAGGCGTATTGTGTGTCGGGGATTAGCGAATTATTGCACAATTACAGCCCGGCCTCTCTCCCACACACACACACACACACACACACACACACGTCAAAATGGGGTTCTGCTATGCCTGTCTTGCTGCGAGACTAGTTCCAGAAAAGCCTTTGATCAGGTGGAGTGACCGACCATCACTCCAGGCACATTGTAAACGTTTCCATGCGCCTGCTTCATTGCATTGTGATCTCGCCATTCAAAATAACGAATGGCGCTGTAATGAAACGTTGCAAGATGACGCATCCATCCACTCTCCTAATCTGGAGAGGTCGCACCGAGGTAACCAGCGCCTCCATAAAACCATCTTGGAATGGTCTCCGTCCAGAGAAAGAAAGGAAGGATAGAAGGGAAAAAAGCTCAGCACAGCATAAGTGACAGTAAAGTGTTATGGTCTGAACCGTTACGGTCTGTGTGGGTGGGCGAGACCTTGAGTTGAAAGGAATAGGAAAGCCTTGCCAGGGGGTCTTTGTGTGCGTGTGTGGGGGAGGAAGGGGGAGGGGGGGGGGGGGGGCTGTCTGGCATTTATTTATCGCCTCGGTGTGTGTGCATGCGTGCGCACACTTGCTTGTTTACAAATGCGTCAGGTGGAAGCCAGATACGGAGGCGTAACAACATCATAGCTGACGTTGCCGCTGACAGCTGAGACTTATTGTCCTTTTTGTGCGTCTCTCTCTCGCTCTTCACAGCGGTGGTTCAAGTGGACGGAAGCCCAGTGAGACTACAGCTGTGTGACACTGCAGGGCAGGTGAGATATACACACACACATTCCTTGGCATATTCACGTCAGAAACACTGTAACATGTCCCTCCTTTCACATCACTGAATGAAGCTGAGCGCCAATGCATTTTCACAATGGACTTTCACTCTTCTCGGCCCCCTTAAGACGCCGCATGACTCCCTAGTGAGAGACATTATCTGCTTTTGTTGGCTACTGTCCCACATCGCCATTGATTTCTCGTAGCACTACGTTACGTAAATGTGGGATTCCACATCATTTTTTTTCCTCTCTGATTTTGTTTCCCGAGGCCTTTGGGCTTCCAGCTAGTGCATCTAATTAAAATGTAATGCACAGTACCGTATTATCATCATGTGGGGAAACTATAGCGTATTGAACAATGAGTACAGTATAGGGCAAAATAGAACATCATGCTCTCTGACTTTTTCCGGAGAGCTTTACCTGCCAGGCCCAGATGTCTTGCCAAGTCCTGTTAATGTTGTAATTGCCATAATAAAAAGAACAGGGTGTGATAGTTTGTTGTTTGCGTTTTTGTTATTTCTTCTTTTTTTTTCGATGCAGCTGTAGTGGCTTTGTATTATAAGCAAATGAAGTTCAGTACACGGAGCACTGCCAGGTCTAGAACGCATGAGTTCCAGCTGTTTTCTCTAAAGGCAGCTTGGCTGTAAAGTACACACCAATTATGTCAAATGTCAAACCCCTAATACATATATGTAGATGACGTCAGTGTATCTCAGACGATTATAAAGATATATAACCTATATATATATATATATATATATATATATATATATGTTATATATTATATTATATATATTAGGCTAATACATCTAAAAGATCCAAGCACGTTATACACTGCACACAGGGCAACACACACACTCTCTCTCTCTCTTTCTCTCTCTCTCTCTCTCTCACCCTCGCACACAGACATGCTGGGACAAATGTGGGCAGATAAAATAGGCACTTGTAGCAGTGGTGCACGTTCACACTCATATTCGTATGAATGGAACTTGCAACAAGATATGTGGGTTGTACCAAGTATAGGGGTGACATGGTGAACAAGAGAGCAATGGAAGGGAAAAATAATTGTTTTGGAGAGATGATAGCGGTGGCAGAGCAGAGCTGATAAACAAAGCTGTTCCCCCCTCTCATGAAGGTTTATATATCTGTCTGAGATGCACTGACGTCATCTAGTGACAAACACCAAGCAAAGCCAAAGGTTGTCTGGAGTGTTAACATCTTCATTTATTTATGGATTGTAGCTTTTTCTTGCATGTAAACCACCTAATGTGACTCTAGTATTGTAACTGTAGACTTGAATGTAACTAAAATAATTGAGGTTTACCCAGGGAAGTATTAGTAAATCCGGTTTGGAGAGGACAGGGTTAAGGGAAAGAAAAAAAAAGCTTTGTGCCGGCAGTAATCTGTGTACTTAAGGATGTGGGAGGCCCTTGTTAGTCTAAGCTGTGCTTCTCCAAAGTGTTAATTTAGGAGATTTCTGTGATTTAAAGTGGGGTGGGGTGCATGGTTTATGACTGTGATGGGATGGAACCGCATAAACATTATTTTGGCAATATTATATGGAAAGATTACCTTTCTTTATGATGTTCTCGGTATTGCGTGCCTTCAATTTTTAGAAGATTTTTATTGACTGGTTTAAAGTCACATGATGCTGGTTTAATATGAAAGGAAATAATGTAACAATAACGTAATAAAGTAACTAAAATCTCACTTTATTTATATTTTGTATTAAGTGGAATTTGTACATTCAACACTTTCAGTATCGCTAAAAATCTGTTTAAAATCTCTCTTCTGAACATATTCTCAATTCTGAATTCTCCTTCACATTTGGCATACAGAAGGGACTGTTAGTGATTCTACCGTGTGAAATTATTATGATACTTTGATCACAGCACACCAATTTTTATTTGGAGATTTTCCAATGGTGCAATAAGGATCACTGTTAGTAGCTGTTTTATGCTTAACAGTGAATACGAAATAAAACATACAACATTGTTCTTTTGCATTTTGCCGCAGCTCTAATAGCTCCCTCCTGATTTGCAGTTCCACTTTTACACAAAAGAAGAAAGAGTTTGTTGTCATCTTAAACAAAACAAGAATGAAAACATAAAATATTCCCACGACTACTTAATAATGTTGTGGTAGTATTACTGTATATTCACCACAACAGGCCTCTCTCTGTCTCCCCAACAGGATGAGTTCGACAAGCTTCGGCATTTCTGCTACAGCCGGACGGACGCGCTGCTCCTGTGCTTCAGCGTGGTCAGCCCAGCCTCCTTCCAGAACGTCTGGGAAAAGTGGGTGCCCGAGATCCGCCGCCGGTGTCCCCTGACGCCCGTGCTCCTTGTGGGCACGCAGTGCGACCTGCGGCAGGACGTCAAGGTCCTGATCGAGCTGGCGCGGCGGCGAGAGAGGCCGGTGGCGGAAGAGGACGCCCGCACGCTGGCAGACAAGATCGGCGCGGTGACGTACGTGGAGTGTTCGGCGCTCACGCAGAAGAACCTGAAGGAGGTCTTCGACGCTGCCATCGCCGTCGGCCTCCGGCAGTCGGACCGCAGGGCTCGGAGGGAGAGGAAGGTGCGGAGCACGGCCGACAAGATGAAGATGCTCTCGAAGTCCTGGTGGAAGAAATACGTGTGCGTCCAGTAGGGTGGGGAGAACCACGGAATGCCGCTTTTGATCTGCTCAGCAGGACGTCAGTCGATAAGAAGACATTTGAATAGACGGTTATCCAGCAGATGTGCGTATCTGCCTGGCTTCCAGGGGTGTTTCTGGTAGGGAATGGCTGATTTGGTTGATTCCAACGACAGCAATGTTTCAGTGCTAGTCTAGACTGTGAAGAATACTGTATGTGATCAGCATCCATTTTGAGCTGATAGGATGCCTCAGAGTGTATGGCAGTAAGTCGTTTCTATTGGCTCTGCGCCCACTGGACATGTTCTAAGGGAATATGGACGGGTGTTATGACTGTGATTTTATACTCCTGATATACTGTGTTCCCACACACCAATCTGCCAAATATGACGTCTGTCTTTTACCAAAATATATGATCTGATGTGCTCTACACACTATAATTCTGTCTTGTTTTCCTAATATTAAATTAGATTTTTATATTGTACACCTTATATTAATAGATTTAAAACACTACATTTACATGAGTTTTTTTTGGAGGCTGGATGCAGACAGTGTAAAAGATTCAAGGTGCCCAGTGAACCCGTTGATTTCGCTTGGAGCATACATGTACAGCACCTTTTTTTGCTTAATTCAAATACATCCAAGCCATCAGTGATTGGTTGTTTGTTGTGGTTTAGATTTGAATGATTTTATCTTGTTTTTTAATTTTTTAATTTTGTTATTTCATTTCCTTGACTGTTCTCACAAAAAGTATAATATGAACGTTTACACTGGTCCAGTCATTAGGTTCTGTCATTGTGTTCTAAGGACACGACTCAATAACTGTCTATATGCAGACTGACCTGTGTGTGTAGCAAAACGAGTTGGTACAACTCTCACGCTGCTAGACCACACAGTCATAGAGTGAACCAGAAGCATATTCTTGGAATTGCAATATCAATAGTCAACTAACAGATGTTTACTGAACATTTTAATGTGTACACAACTATACAGTGTATATATATATATATATATATATATATATACACATATCCAAAACTACTGTATGTTGGATTTGTTAAACCATGAAGTTTCAGATGTTTTATCAATAAACCATCTCCCTGTCTTCTGGACGACTATCGCTGTGAGTCACTGTTGCAAAGTGACAACAATGATTACATATATGCAAGGTGCCTTTTTTTTACATTGCACTTTTGTATCACACCATAGTCAAAACAAACAGCTGAAGTCCTGCCATCCAATGGACGTTGGACACTACAGGGTTGGATGTTGCTTGTGGACCTTTTAGGTTTCACATGTAAACACATTATTAAAAACAGTTGGTCAGCTTATTAGGGCCTCTTCCAAGAGGAACAACTGCCAACGAGAGAAAAATTACAGCACCTTTGCTTCTCATTTTCAGAAGCCTGTCAGCTCTATTTATCCGCTCATGTTGTGCCATTCCCCACAGTGGCACACACAGCCAGCAATAGTCCAAATGTATGAAATAAGCTTTAATGTTGCATTGTAACCATCTATGATGTTTGTAATGTTACCTGGTTGTGAACAGATCATCTGACAGCTATTGGCTGTACTGTCTTCTCTCTGAATGGTACTGGATGCAACGGTGTTCTGTTGATATCTTATATTGATATGAGAGCAAATTGTTATTTAGCTGAGAGAACTGCAAAAATAAAATATGAAATGTTTGAACACGTGGCGTGGCGTTTCACTTTGGTATGAATTGTTGCAGTCACCGCACACTGCAATGAGCAGACTGCTGTTGACACCGCTGGACTACTGATCACATGCTTCGTTCTAGAGGTCAAAGGTAATCACAAAACAGTCCTTAAATGTCCATGCCTCCATATTTCCTTCTTTTGTTCTGTGAGGTTTGATAGATAAGCTTGTTTCCACAGTATACAAATAAAAGCACATGCTAGAAATACAATTTGACTGTTTCACAGTTTGGCATTTAGGCCTCTTGTATACATCAAACATGCTGAGTTGAAGGTTAACAGACAATCATTCACCAAATGTGTACCTACTCTTGGAAAGTATCTCACAATACTATGGCTTATAAGCAAGGCCTTACAAGGAATACATTGAGTGAATCATTGATTAAATATAGACGTAAGGATTCTCTCACAGGCCTACTTACTGCACAGTATAAATGTCTGGTGCACTGCTCACTAAATTGGCACAAACATACAGTAGAATGCTTTATAATACAGTACATTTCTATAAATGAAAAGGAGAGTTGCTCCATCATTATTGTTGGTACTGAGCCTTCTGAGTGTGATCATGACTATAATTGCCTAAAATAGTCTAGTTCCTTCCATATTTAGAGAGATGTCTGCACCGCAGTATCAAACAAAGGGACAGTAAATGACAGTTATCCTGCACTTGTTTAGAGGCTATAATGATAGGGTAGGCAGCTAAAAGAGAATGTATGTTGTCTGGCAGACTGCAGATGAATATGTTGTCTCGTCAGAGAGTGGCTCAAACATAGTCGTTGTGCCTCATGGACTAATTATGATCTGCACTTACATTTCAAAAGGAAACATCTGTGTCTTTTTATATCAACCTTTTTTTTAAATTACCAATTATTTGTGGCCAGTCCTAAAGAAAAGCAATAAAAAACAGTTACTCTTACTTTATCTTACTGTGATGAATCCATAGGTAAAGTAATATTCTACTCAAACTGTTACATATTACTCAACCTCAAAGAGATAATAAAAAATTCCAAGATGTCTACTAAAACACTCCTTTCTTTAAAGACAAGGAACTTTAGGTAACATTAGGTAACAAAAGTACATATTGACAATATCACCAGTTCATATTAATGATAACAAACAGATCCCTTTGTGGTTAGTCCAGGGGCTTTCCACTTTGGCAGGTATCACATTTAGTCCAAAAGGGCAAAACTACATTTATCTGACGCTATCTACCCATTTACTTCACTGCTGATGGAAACAATCACATCATCCATGTGTACATTCAACTGTGGACCCAGCTGGCCATGTGTGGGCGGAACAGAAAAACTTTAACCCTGAGTTGTTTTTATTGTGTTTTTATTGCTCTTGAACTGTTCCCTGCCCCCCCCCCCCCCCCCCCCCCCTCCCTTCTTCCCCACACACCCTTACTTCTTACTTACATAATTTCCAAGAAACTGTTAAGTAACAGTGACCTCTGACTACACATAAAAATGGTGGATCTATAATCATGTTGACTGCTGGCGCTGGTGAAGGATGTCTTCAGTCATATCATTTCCAATGTAATGACCAGAGTTTAGGTCTTTGTGGCGGGATTACAGAGGGTGTGTGTGTGTGTCTGTGTGTGTGTGTGTTGTGGTGGTAGATAGGGTGGTTGTTAGATTTTGTACATTGTCTTTAGGGATTAAACGTTTGCTCAAGGTCTTGTAACGTTATGCAATGTGTCTGGGGCACGGTCTGTAATGCACGCATGCATCACGCTCTAGACACACCGTCTTTAATCTGTTTATAAAGACCTCAGTCAGGCACAGTAGAGCACACTAACTGTTGTGTTGGAACAAAAACTGTGATGTGTGTTGCTTCCTTCAGATGTATCAGTATGTATGGGCCCCACCCATTATCCCAGTGTTTCTCACTATCATGTTGAGATAAAGATACCATAAAGTACAGCTTGATGGATTAAGGTCACCGCCTGCAGTTGGCTAGCGATGAAGTAGCCAAAGTG
Source organism: Amblyopsis rosae (assembly GCA_025399935.1). NCBI lineage: Eukaryota > Metazoa > Chordata > Actinopteri > Percopsiformes > Amblyopsidae > Amblyopsis > Amblyopsis rosae. Next base: position 2,196,574 of record JAODTR010000011.1, on the reverse strand, counting down.
ACCTTTCCGGAAAGCTACAGTACTGTATGTTGTCCCAAGCAGGATTATGATTTAATAAACTTGTATAGAAACCCCACCCCCTTACACTAACATATATACACACACACACACACACTCCCTGCTCTGTCTCATTATGGAAAGGTAATTGAGTTTTGTCTTCCTCCAAGCTGTTCCTGGGTCAGCAGGGCCTGTTAGCGTCCTCCATGAGGCCCGCATCACTGGCTGTGCAACATCTGTTCCTGGGTCAGTAGGGCATGTTGGTGTCCTCCATGAGGCCTGTATCACCGGCTGCTAACATGTGACTACCTCCAGACCACCTGAAGGCGACAATGTGTGTGTGTTTACCAGTGTGCGTGTGTGTGCGTGTGCGGTCACCAGTGTGCTTGTGTGCATGTGTGTGTACCAGTGTGCCTGTGTGTTCACTGTCTCTGTGTTTACCTGCTGTAAATGTGAAAACACAGAAGTACACCATGTGCCAGGTGTGAGTCTTACACTGCTACCACATGCTGAACACAGCACGCAATAGCTGTGTTTCTAGCAGCAGGCCACAACCTACGCCTTGTCTGCTGTTTCTGTTCACAATAGACAACATTTACCACTGAAAACACTGTTTTAATGATTGGCAAGCGCAAGCCAGGAGGCGATGCCTGTTTGTGAGTGGATTCATGTCTAGAGGCGTTTTGATTTGGGTGGTGTGGAGCACAGACTCGTTTAAGGGTGGCACAACCTGACTTCTTACAGGTACAGTACAGATATAGAGTACTGTCGGATACTAATATGTCATTGAGCATGTCTACTACAAATGCCTACTATGTACTCAGTTTCCGTGTTTGGTGCCAATTTGTATCTTGAGCATAAAGAGTGTCTTCTGTCACCTTGACTCTGGTAAGCAATATTTCTGCTGAGACTGGAATACGGGGGGAAGCGCTCCGGGCCTTAACTCAATAAGGTTTTGATTTACAAGAGGAACTGTTTATAAAGGATTTCCCCCCTTTGCCCATTAGATCACATTCCCTATAGTGTGGACCCAGCTGAACCTCTGAGGTCATCAATGGATTGCGTGACACGCTGACAGCTGCGGTCCACTTGGCCAAAGTTGTCTGATTTGACCTTGTGTGTTAGGGCTGATTGTAACTGGGACTTCACTTTGGATTTATTACACTTCATGTGCTTTTCTTTGTGCCCAAAGTGGCCTGCATTGTCATTTTATTCTATTTTTGTTCCCTGAATACAGTCGCTGATATTTTAAAGCCCTCTGCAACCGTATTCAGAGTATCTTGTGTCCTTTATTGCTTGGTTTGACCTTATTACTTTATATTGTTGCCATTCCCCCATTCTGTTTGATGGGTGTCAGCCTATGGTGCTTTGATCGGTCATATGGAACTGATAAGACTTCTGCATATGTGTGTGTGTGTGTGTTATGTGTATCCACATGCATGCACACATGTTTATGCCCTCTTTAACCTGGCCTTGATGTTGCCCAAGCATTACTCACTGTTTGGACTGCAGAACCAATAACCTCCAGTGTGACAAAAACTGTCGCAGTTCACATGCGAGTGACTCATACTGCACAATATTGATCCTATTTGTGTGTGTTGTGTTTGCAGGAAAAGTTATCAGGAACCAGCTGGATATCAGCTGGAATCAATAACAATCTCCAACACCTTATTTTCTGAAGCAATATAATAAACTGATGTTTGCACCTGAATTAGAACTTTATTCACAAGGAAACTAGGGCAATGACGCGAGTCAGCAGAGTGCTGATAATGTTGTTAAAGGGAGATTATTCACTTTCCACTGTGACTCATTAGTGGTGTGACCAGCTGAACAGGACCAGTCAACCAGAATGCTCCTTGGTGCAACAGTAAATCTGGATAATTGTGTTCAATACAAGACTGCCAGGGTTTATTGTGCTTCAGGTAGTTGATCCTTATGAGACAAATCTGCAGGTTTATAATCTCAGCCGGTCTTTCATTAAAGACGGAAAGGGAATCATTTCTCTTTCTCAAGTTTCACTCACTTGATCGCTTTTTCATCCCGCAATGACGCACTTTAGATAGACAATTTCCTCTGTGTTGATATGTCCTCTATAAATTGTCAAGTGTGCTACATACATCCACTGCCATGCGTTTCAAACAGCTTGACAAGGACAAGAGGTCCAGGGTCTGCCCTCACTCTTTCCATGGTTGCTGATCAAGAGGTTCTTTACAGCCCGAGGCAAACAGAGAAGGAGTTTCTCCCGGCTGGGAACAGTATGCCGTTCATGGCCAGGAACTCTCTTGCTCTAAGCTCTGCTCTACTGCTCTGGTACTGCGTTCCAGACAACTCAAAAGTCGGGAATCTCTGACCTCCTACTAAAAAACATACAATAGAATGCCACTCAAAGTCAGAGCTCCTAATTTTGTGAACTTCCTGGTTTGACGTCACACAACCACCCATGGAGGCTCATTATGTAAACGGAGGCTTCAACTAAAAAGCAACGTAAAGTGTATTTGCTTGTATTTAAGAATACAGAATCAAAGATAATACATGCTAATATATAGTAAGTGATGCAGTGGTAGAGCGGGGCGATAGGTGATCAAGAACTCGCTGGTTGGAACCCCGCTAACTCCTCACCAAGTGTCCTTGAGCAAGACACCTAACCCTAACTGCTCCCGGTGGTCAGGTGTCTCCTTGCATGGCTGACATCACCATCGGTGTATAAATGTGTGTGTGGGTGGGTGAATGTGAGGCAAATAATGTAAAGCGTTTGGATAAAAGCACTATTTAAATGCAGTCCATTTAGTAAGACCAGTTATATATGTAAATTGATGTCAATGTGATGTTGCCAATGTTATTAGGTAGTTGGTTATGTTTTTTTTTTCCCGTTTAGCGTTGTGCACCTGGTTGGAAATCTGACATTTCAACTGGGAAATAATCGTGCAATCTGGACTGGGACTCATGGAGGCTCTAGTCGTGCATTTTCCAGACCAAGCACAGCAGTTGATAGTTATGGGTCTTCTTACATAAGCATGTCCCTTCTCCCAGTGTGCGGCTCATGTGCTGCTCACTTGATCAGGCTGTGAGATAACACCTGCAGAAGAGCTTTATTGCCCTCTGTTTGGCGGAGTGGGCAAACTGGCTTCAACCACAGCGCTAAGCCTTACTCCCAGTGTGCTATGTTGCACTCTGGGTAGCTTGCGGGGACAGACGATGTGATTTGCTTCCGGCAGCGGTAGCCTTCAGAGACTGACTGAAAAACGACACGATTCAGCTTGCATCCTCCTTGCGAGTCGGGCCTGATTTCTGTTTTGTGCTTTGTAGTTTTTTACCACCACCGAACTCCTTTGTTTTTTCCACACCCTCATACTTGAGAGCTGAAAGCCGTCCTTCTCTATTGCTGCCCTTTATCCCATTTCTCAATCTGTGCATTCAGCCTCTCCAATGAAAATTTCAAACAATGACTTATTCTTCTCGTGCCGGCCAGCAGAATGACCTCGAAGCATATCTCCACCTCTCTCCACCCTCATTCTCCCTCCGCCTTCTTTCATCTCTTTTGTTTATTATCCTTCTCCTATTCTCAAAATTCTCCCCCAGTGTCCAGAAGAACCAAAGACTCACACTGACAACTTCCATTTATTCCTTTCCATTTCACGTGACTTTCCCTTCCCTTCCTACATAATCTCCTCATTGCTATCTGCCGTCATAAACTAATAAGGTTTTTGACCCCACAACCCACTGTAGCCAGCATACAAACACACACGTACCTAAACAGAGGGCTTTCCGACCTGGCAGGCCTTTATTCCCAGAAGTGAACTCACATGGAGGCTTTGTTTATACACTAAGGTCAAAAGCGGTGCTGCCCTATGTGATTGATTGTTGGGTAACTGACTTCAACCACAGCGCTAAGTCTTACTCCCAGTGTGCTATGTTGCACTCTGGGTAACAAGCTTGCGGGTACAGATGATGTGATTTGCTTCCAGCGGCAGTTGTCACGGCAATCATCATTGTCCCCCTTTTTAACCAGAGGATGTAATTGTTTCCATTTTTAGTGGTTAATTGCGGAAGCCATTACCAGGAACCACAAAGACACAGTGGGCCTAACTAAAACTAAACTACGCGAAGTGACCCGTGACCTCGGCCCCCAGCAAGCTTTGAAACCTGAGAATTCAGCCCTGACCCTTGACCCTCAGCCTCCCACCTCCCACAATATGAAGAGCTCCTGTCAGCCCAGTTTGGACAGGATATGACCTATGAAGAGAGCTCTGCAGGGGGGCCTTGACCCAAGACACTGTCCAGACTTAGCGTCTGTTGCTATACGCGATCTGCGTTTAGCAACAGACGCTATACTGAGAATGAAATGCTACCATATATGTTTATGTTGATGTTTTCAAGATGGAGGATGTTAACTAGCAGTGATGGATGCCAATGTTGTTTATAATATAACGTCCACATGTGACTGATGAGGAGTAAATTGGGAAATCTGGTAAATTGGGAAAACACACAGTGATAACCTCAAACAATGTTGTTTCACTGCCAAGGAGATACAGCATGTTACATCTTTCATTGCTTTTTATTAATTCCCAACATTTGGAGTGTCACAAATCTTCTGCATAGCCATTTCGATCAGGGAGATTTCTCTCATCACAAAATACATATTTTCATAAATCATCCTGCAGTATCTTTTTCTGTGCGAATGTACTGTAATCCCTTATTTAATTATTTTCAGGACAATCCGCCGCAGGCCCAGCCTCTCCCCACCTCCCACTTGACATTTGAATGTGTCCAGTGTTTGCCAGTAAAGTTCAGAAGAACACTCTTTCTTTGTTTTGCTACTCAGCACTGTGAATCCACGTCTTCCATTTGCTTTCTTTTCCTCCTGTTTGACAAAAGCCTTGACCAGGAAGCACCTTTAAAGGTGGATAAGGGTAGGAAGTCCTACCCCTATGAGGCTTTTCCTTTTCATGTCAGGAATGGTTTTGATGTTTTTGATTGAGATGGCTTTTTTGTCCTACGTCTTTTCAACGCTTAACTGCTAGCTGTGGTGTGCATTGTTCTGCGCTGGCAAAACATCAGGAGCAACTGCCTTGTTAATAGGCAGATTTTTGAAGGGGGGCCCTGACGTCTGTTTTGTGTCAGCAGTAAATCTGCTTTCATTACCAGAATGAATTAAGCACAGCCTCACAGCCAAAGCAGCTATAGCTACAGAAAATACCTTTGTGCTGCAAGCCCCATTATTTTTTGGTTAATAATGGATTCATTTAGAAAATCTATTGGTTGCATACAGTACCAACAAGAAAGAAAAACCTTTTGTATATTATCTTTTTGTATTACTCATAATTGTCACAAAACCATGTGTCTCAACATTGTGTACAATTTGTGCGGGTTCTTAGTTATAGCAAAGTTCATTTACAATAATAATAATAATAATAATAATAATAATAATAATAATAATAATAATACAGAACTTCAACTAATTCCAAAGACACACTAACTAGCTTATGGAGTTCCCATGAATGACTTCTTGCTCAGTGTGTGTGTGT
>JAODTR010000011.1:2179954-2190952 GCA_025399935.1 Amblyopsis rosae | reverse complement strand
ACCCCCCCCCCCCCCCCCCTTCTCCCACCAACACATACACAACCACACACAATCTCATGCCATACAGGTGTCCCATCAAGAGAGGCCTTCACCTTAACCCCTCCGAGGCGAGGTGCTGCAATTTGAATGTGAATAAGTACGCATGTCGGCACAACAAGTTAAACCGTTCCTAGCTGGATATTATTGGCACGAGATTAGCAAGAGAAAAGCGGTCGAGTGGGAATGAGAAACCCGCAGTGCGCTATTAATAGCAATGATAATGATTTGCTTACAAAACAGAGCGGTGGGATTATTGTGCGTTACGTGCACGACCAAGCGGCTTTCTGTGATTACCAGCGGTATAGAGCTGAGCAAACATGTCTTTGTGAGGTAAGCACACATCCTCAGAGCTGTCTTCTTTTGCCTGGGCATGTCAGTTCCTTTGTGAATATACAAAACACCACAGACCATTACAGACCATTTTGCCTCTTTGTGGAATCATAAACAAAATGTTAATATACATTTATAGCATGCATACATACATACATGCATAATATGGCTGTGTTTAACATGGTTTATAATGAGAAAAATTGGGATTCCAAAAAGGTCTTATGTCTAAAAGTTAAAAGACTCTTAAACACTAAAATCAGATGTTCCAGTTATCTATAAACTGCATGTCTTGAGTAATACATTTTTGACCTGAGTATAGAACCACCGGCCAATCGGCGCCCAGGCGAGTAGTTAAAATTGTGCCGACAGTAATTAAGCGTCTATTAGGACATTGTCTCAACTCAGGTCCTGTAGTAATTGGTTGGGGGTAGTTCAATCATCTGCCTGTGCTTCCACCTTTGTTGCCACCACACGTTTGTTCTTCTGATTAGTAGACGGTGGTCCAATCACCTCCTAATGAATTAATGGACGCCTGTTAGGCTTGCACCACCTCTATCACAAACAACTTGAAAGGTCTGATTGTAAGCTATCGTAATACAACTTGTGAGAAATTAACTGAATGTCTCTCGTGGTTTGCTAGCTGTCCTTTCTGTGTATGTGTGTGTGTTTGTAAAATAATCAGGTGTTTCGACACAGCCCTTGCTCTGTAAATGTGTGTGGGGCGGAGCTTCTGAGGGAGCACACTATGGCCAAGTATTGATCGATAATGATCATTACCTTGAAATGGGAGAGTTTTGGGGCTGAATGAATGGTGATGCTTGCAAAATGAGGATGGTCTTACTAGTTAAACAGGGCTGTCCTTGCTTTGCTAATTGAGTTTCATAATTCTGGTAAATGTTTTAATAGAGAAGGAAATGGAGAGTCATCTTGACCCTGCGACATGGTTCTTGCCCCCCATGGCTATTCTTAGACCGCATTGCCCAATGGCAGTTAACGCTACCTAATCTTAATGCAGCATCCCATGTCCCTCCGCTGCTGTAACCGCTGTACGGCCCCCCTCGTCGCCAATTGCGCGTTGTTCTGTGACATGCTCACAGGCACACCTGGGCCCCGACCCCCTGCTACCGAAGGGGGTGGAGCCACTGGAAAAGAGAGGACACCATGTCGCGGCACTCAGTGTTGTCTGTAGCCGCTGTGTATCGGATGCCTGCATCATTCAGCGGACGGCTGTCTGTGTGAATCCTGTGGTGTTTGGAACATCGAATTGACAAACTGTAGAACTGATAAATCTAGAAAAGAGAACAAAACAATGGATATAGGCAACAAAAGATGTCAGACACAATACATCACTGTAAACAAAAAACAGTGTTTGTTTGGAAAGGTTTTCGAATCATCTGCTGTTTCTTTGATGAGATGGCATGACGCTGCAGTATTCTTTAAGTGTTTTGGTGGTGGTTCTCAAGTGTTACGTGAGGCATCTTTTGGGGACAAGGAGAAGGCATGGATAATGAGGGCTTTTAGAAGATCAGCCCTTCCCACTGCTGTCTTATATTTCATTTTGTACGCTAGCTTGGCCTGCTAATCCTCCCAATACTGTAACGATAGATACAGTGTCTGTGCGAAGGCATACTCAGCAATGCGCACACACGTGCGCGCGCACATTCGCACAGGAGAGCAGTTGGCTATTGACTGTCAGCCTCTATTTTAAGGTAGGGAGGTGAATCAACAATTTCCTGGGCAAAAAACTGCTGTGACTTCATAGAAACGTAGCCAATTTTCATCATTAATTGCGGTTATGACAACTTATAAAAGCATAACAGCTATAAGTCATGTTTTGACTTATAATTTACTATAATTGTTATTTGTATCCATTCATCATTTTCCCAGTGTAACTCCTGGTGGGCAGTTATGCTCAACTTACTCCTCAAGACAATACAGTAACATACTTTGACTTCCTAATTCAAATGCAGAAATATGATTTCTCACTTAAGAGTATATTTTTAGAAATATAGATTTGTATTATTATATAAGCTGTGCTTGCTTTCAGCAACTGTGTATAGTTTTAGCTGAGTACTTCCGCCCTTTGGTCGGGAGGTTTTTCAATATAAACTGAGTGATCTAAACATGGAAAGGCATCCTATAGAATGGACTAGAGCAAGCCTCACTAATAGGGGCTTTTGACAGAAGGAAACGTACACTATTCGTTCGGTCCGCGTGACGTCATATCCGGCAGGGGCTTGAGAACGCGGTGACAACTCTGTGACAACAAACGGCTGTGGCCTAGCAACCAAACGTTAAACAGTGGTGAAACTGTTTCACATGGGTTTTGCAAAGTCTCTTTTTATTTATTATGCTGAATTAGGCTATTTAGTATATATTCGTATTATGATGAGCTCCCAGGCGATGCCTAGAAGCATTAATTGACACGGATTTGGACCACATAGAAGAAAAACGTTTGTTTTCACAGAGATGTCTTACTAAGCAATCACGCAACGTCACTTCCGGGGCGTTCGCCGACCAGACGAACAGTTCGTTACCTGGAGGCTATGAGTAACCGTAATGGAATCTTCTCCCTGCATTATAACAAACTAGGAATTTGGACATACTTGCAGATTCCCTCTGCTCCACTGTTGCCATAGTGACCAGGGCCGCATTCTCTCTCTCTCTCTCTCTCTCTCTCTCTCTCTCTCTCTCTCTCTCTCTCTCTCTCTCTCTCTCTCTCTGCTTTGCTTGTTTTGTAGACAGCAGGGCCAATGTATGTTTTCAACCACATTCTTGTGGGTGTGTGTGTGTGTGTGTGCGCGGGTGCTTGCGTCTTTTCTCTGTGTGGGCGCCTGAGGTTGCATGTAACCGAGACGGCAGCACAGACAGTAATTCATTGCTGTAGAATGCTGGCTGCTTTCACTTGCCAGTCCGTTAATTTATCTGGCGGTAAACCCGCGACCCTGTCGGGGTCTCCATTTCATATCGAGGCCTCCCCTTTGTTTGCTCACAGGCAATTGGGCTGTGTGGAGGGACCGTCGTCTTCAAAAGAGGCCCTCCCTCTTTCATGCGTTTGAAGCAGAAGGCGCATTGAAATACACGTTCTGATAATTTCACCAAAGGGCTCCTGCGTGTACGACGGTGGCGGCGGCCTCGTCCTTTGTCCTCGCAGTTCGTTTATTGTCCATTCACGGACTCTTTTTCTCTCCCTCCCCTCCCCTCCCCTCCCCCCATGTTCCCCCTCTGTCATCTCACATGTACGCACACATGGGAACTCTGCATATTCATATTCACGCGTGTGCAACGCGTGTCTATTTCACGGCCATGCGGGGTCCACACACACCGACTAGACATATTTATTCATAAGCTCATTAGATGAGTGGATTTGCCCGGCGCCATCCATCACCCTGTCACCCATCTCGGCCTGTAACGTAGTGACAACAGAACTGCATGAATCAAGTCCCTGTGATTTAGTCTCCAGGAGCTTGTTGCTATACAACGGATTCACTCAAGTAGGCACTGGTTTTACTGGGATGAGACGAGGAAGACAAATATTACAGAAAAAAGGCATTAATCGCCCTTGTATTTCCCGAATGTCAGTTTGGCACGAAACAACACAGTTTTTTGCATTGTTGCACTTTTTGTAACATGTTTGCTTTGTAAAGATATGTTCCAATGCAATACTACCGTACTGTATATTTTCACTGCTGGCTAGCAAAGTAATGGGTGTCAAATTGGTGCTATTTTCTCCAGTATGTTTCCAATAGGTTCTTCTTCATTATGGTGGTGATTGCAACTGTAGTTTGTTTCCATTAGCCTGCCTCTCCCTGCTATACATGTATGAGTCAGTAGTGAAGGTTCTCACTGTGGCATCTGTGCCGGTTCTGTCACTTCCTCTGCTACAGTTTCTACCAAGACTTGGCCAATGAGGACTTCAAGAATATTTAAACTCATTATTAACACATACAGTGTGTCTGAAGTGAACCACACACTTAAAACTCACACCTCAACTTCTGTCCTGTATTGGAATGCTGTTGGCTTTTGTGCTGTCATGGTTACCATATTAGGCTCTGTATTTTTTATATATATATTATTATTTTATTTTTTTAATCTTTGTTAAGGTCATGTAATATTTAATCATATAGTGGGAACTTTGGAAGACTATTCTACTGTAGCTAAAAACCTGTTTTGATATTAAAGTATATTCTCTGGGTTGCTAAACGACTATAATCTGATAATCTGAATTACTACCAGTAAATTCTGTGTTGTTCTATTGTACTCTCTTCTAACCGATCAGGTGTTGTAGGACTCATACAAACCCACATAAATGCTCCTTGAAGCCCAGCTTGGATCCTTCACGCGCAGCGCCACACAACATATTTTTCAAGCTTGACTTGTAACATAACTCTGCGCAACAGTGGCAAATTTGTCCTTGTGGGTCCACAGTTGTTGGGGCGTCGTTTCAACAGCAGATGTTTCCACTGCTGTTCTTGTCTCGCAGCTTTGCGGCCTCTATGGGCTTTTACCAAAACACTGATGCTTCACCGGATAGCTTTGGACATGTGCACTCACCTACAATTAGAATGGCTAACCATTGCTAGTAGACAGCGCAAAATCTTTGCAATCTGCTTTTAGCCTTTTTTTATTTCAGCAGGCTGTTGTATTAATGATAACGAATAAATGCTAAGCTTTTCCCGTATTGCTCACCACCCAAATGGGGGAGATTGAAATTGAATTGCAAAACAAATGTGGCCAACACATATGCGATAGCTGAGAACTGTTGCATTACTTTGCACAATTGACCACATGTCCAACTCAATCTCAAAAGATTCCCAAAGTTGTGTGTCTTTGGATTTAACACCTGCTAAGAGTGATGGATTTCAGTTCCTCCTCCAACAGCCTTGGTCTCTCAATGAATGCAGGATCTTGGGAATATCATTGATAACCATCAGAATTTCATGAAAGGAATATAATTTCCTTGCTTGTGGCAGTTGGTGGGAATGTAGAAAGCACTAAATGTCTTTAGTACATTACATTTTACATGATAAAGACATAATAACTAATAAATAATAACTACATTAGAACTGGATCATGGATATAAGACATGACATAATTTCCTGTTGATTCTACTTCTACTTGGGTAGTAGGGCTGGACAATAATTTAAGAGATTAGCTGGAAATGCTTTTTATGCTTGCAACACACTAGTTATGAACCATTTTTGTTTTCGTGGGGCTTTATTATCTCATATGCATCAATACACACACACGTCTGCACTCATGCATAGTAATTGTACTAATTATATATTTCACTTTCTGTTCAATTATATTTAAAGAACAAAGAGGTATACTGTACTGTTAAAACTACTTTTTTTTTCTCTTCAATAAATGCAGTATGATACGTAATCTTATAGCCGTGATTTCAATATTGAACAAAAATAATAATTCAACAAAATCATTAGTTTTGCCATGTAGCAGCCCTAGTTGATACAGTAGTTAGAACATTGCATATCTTACCAGGACAGACATGTTTGGTGTTATTAGCCTGTAAGCAATGAAATATGCTGTATTAACAAAACCAGACTTGTCGCTCCACAGTACTGTTGGCAACACGGTGTGTTTAATTGCTTAGACCTGTTGGTTGGGAATGATTGAAGGCATTCTTTAAAAAAAAAATTCTTATCTCATTCTTATTTACATTCTAGCTGTGTCAAACAGACCTGACAAGCATATCATGCAATGTAGTATTGTTTTTATTTTGTTTTATACACCCGTTACATTCTGGTTACTCGGTTACGTCATAATGGTAAAATAAATATCATCACTTTCTAAATGTGAGACAGAAAAGAGGCTTGGTTAGTGCCTTACTCTTACAGTAAGCGATGAGTTTCTGTGCCTGTATCGGCTTGCTCCGGCCCAGCGCCTGTGCTGCATGTTCACCTGACCCTGACCTGAGCCAAGCTAATTGTGAAGCCTGTTGGCATGTTTTCATTATTTCTGTGTGCCGCCTAGAGCTCACAGACGCTCTCTGTCTCCCTCCCTCTTATCTGTCACTGTCGCTCTCTTCTCTTGTTCCATCTCCACCTTCTACGTGTGTGTGTGTGTATCTGTGTGTGTGCCGTGTCCTTCCCTGTGTGTGTGTGCGTGCGTGCATGTCTCGTGCGCTTTCTGCTCCCAGCCCCTCTGCGGAAAGCAAAGTTTGTGGAGAGCCCTCGCATTCCACAAGCCGAGCTCTGCTCCCCTACACACACCTCCGCCTCCGCCAGGAACCCCAACCTGGATGCATACTGCCCCGGTAAGTTTTTGCCCTGAGCTCACCTACCCGTACACACACACACCCAACCGACTCCCCCTCCCCCGGGGTGTTCCATTCAATTCCTGTGTACTCTCTCCCGTTGACGTCTCCGCTAATGGCAGGCGAAGCATTTGTCTGTGCTCGTGAGCCTCACCGCTAGCCGCCGCTGTCTTTCACAGACGCTGAGCTTTGCTTAGGTCATTAATGCACTATAGCTTTGCTATCGCTCTTTTCTGTCTCCCGCTCTCTAATCCTCTGTCGCTGCTCTCAACCCCCCACCCCCCCCCCACCCCTTCCCCTCTCGCTGTCTCTCTCCTCTCCCCCCACTGTGGTTTCTTGGTCGGAGAGCTTGTTTAGGCACCACGGCTGTTTTTCTGTGAACTTCACAGTCGGTGGTTCCTGGTCAGTCCGGTGGACAGTCCAAATCCATCTATCCCTATCTCTCCCCCCCCGCCTCTGTCAGCTTTCCCTCCTTCCCTCCCTCCCTCCAGCCCCTCCCCCTGCAGCGATAGGAGAGGGGACAGTAATGCGGGTCAGCCTGAGGATAGCGCTCTGCTTAGAGTCTGGTCCCACGTATTTTTATCTGCCTTCTCATCTCGCATCTCCCCTCCTACTGCTGCTTCGGGAGCCCCAGCCCCCAGATCCCAGCCCCCAGCTCCCAGCCACAGCTACCAGCTCCCAGCCCCCAACCCCGGCTCCCTGACCCGGCTTGTCAGACTGCACACTGCCGGCTGTGTGGACTTCACCGTGCTGCTGCAGAGCAGAGCTGGGCCAAGATGTGAGGACAATGGAGGGGGAGGGAGGGAGAGAGATGAGGGAGAGAGGTGGCAGTACAGTTGAACCGGTGTAATTGAGAAGGGAAATGGCCGACAGAGTTATCCCTCTCCGGTGTTCTCCCTCTGTCAGTCTCTGCTGCCGGGCATTTGCTCTGCGGGAGCTCTAAGTAGGTGATCTTTGAAGGGAAATGGAACATGCATACTAGAGCGGTACAGTACACCACAGCATCTTAACATCTCGTACTAGTACTAGTGTAATAAGCTGATGTTGGCTAAAACAAATCCCTGCATAATCGTCATATAGCATATCATAGTCTATATAGAACGTGCTATATACAACTAGTATACTATCCTCAGGCGAACTGTTCCTGTAACCTTGCAGCTGATATATGACTGGCTGGCTGAAGTACGAATGAATCCTGCACCGTGACTTTCCTGTTGAATTGCATCAAGCCAGGTAAATGGTCTGTACAAAACCCCATCAATGGAGGCAAATTGGCAAAAGCCTCTTGAAAATGGTGACAATTCAGGTCTGAAATTGTGGTCTCTGCTGTCACTGAGGCAGATAGGACGTGATTGCCAACGGAAATAAACACAACAGGGTTCGGAAAGCCAGAGTTGAGCTCCACCCTCCCCAGTGGACAGATGGACGTCTCGGTTCATATAACAAGCGCTCCCCGGGGAGCTCATAACAGCAGGACAGTGACTCGAACATCCGATCGCATGCCAGCCTGTGTGTCGACTCTATTGTCTACGGGGATATCAGTTATCGCCAGATTATTATTGCCTAGAAGAAGGAAAGTGGCTTTTAAAAGCTTTATGAATATTTTTTGTGAGCTAGCTCGTAAAATTCACCATTAGCCATCCTCCTCGTATCATGGTGTGAAATCTAATGATGTTAAAACCCAGCACAGTGTAATTACCCAGACCTCCCAGTAGAGTCCCCATTGTGCCTTTTGCGCATAAAGCTTCAAGTACTTCACTGATCTAGGATCTAGGTTCACACAACGCAATGGGACAGAGGAGCGACTGATCTGTCTAGCTAGCCCCTCTACCAGATACCAGAGCCGGCAAAGTCTTTATTTTTTTTTTTCTTCTCAATCTTGATGATATCTTTCACAATGTGTTTCTATGTTCACTGTGTCAGTTCGTGTACGTTTGGTTCTCAGTTCTGCATTATATTAAATTATCAAAATGCCCTTTTCACCGTTGATTGGATAGTGTGCAAAGACACAGTTTACTTGGTCAATGCCAGTAATACAGCAGCAGCAACCTCTGGTCATACCGATGGAGCTGCCTGCCTGCAGCACCCACGGCCAGGCCGCGCTGGTACCGTAAGGGGGTTTGTGCAGCAGCACGGCTGTAGAAAGAAACCAATAATTCCTAGGTTATTCTGGTATAGTTTACTGCCCTGGACATATCAGACATTCAACAACACAGTCGAGCTGATAGAACTAGATCTCCGGAGATATTTTACCTGCGCTGTTGCCCCGTGTGTGTGCGTGTGTGTGTGTTAGGCTGGGCAGTAGCTTTCACAGCGTCAGAGATTTGAGCGTGTACAAAGAGATTGGTTAGCTCCCGGGAGCCACCGAGGGCTCCGGTGTCCGGCAGGTTGCAGATCCGCACTCCCCCTTCAGAAACACTGGGGGGGAACCTGACGTGTGGTCGAAAAGGGAAGAAGCAGAAACAAAGTATTGATGAAACAACCGACGGTGCTGCGGAGGGTGTCTGAAGGACAAAGTGAGTCTTGGAGGGCAGGGAATGCATGGAGGCGAAAGACAGACAGATTAAAAGAGGAGACGAATTAAGAGGGAGACGTGCTGATGACAAACAAGGGCAAGTAACGACTAGAAGAAACATAAAAGTCAGACAAGGAGCAGGTGACTAACCAGTGCTAATGTATTCACTGCTTACTACTACCCACCTGTCAGCTGGGAAGCCATTACTGTATCCATTACCGCGCACGCACACACTTATATCCAGGGCATGCACACACGCGCGGAATGCGCACGCACGTACGCGAGGGGGGTTGGACATGTGTCTGCTGAGCGCCTGTAATTATCTTGAGCAAATAGCCGAGCGCGTTTCCCAGGCTCCCTTCGGTGACGTGAGATGCAAACTGATGGAAATGCCACTCCGACTTCCGCCCCCTGCCGCTCAAGGGTGCGTTCGGGAGGCCCGACCACCTCGGGAAGGGTTCCCCCGCAAGTGCGTTGCATCCAACGCTGGGAGCGCACCTCTCCGTTCATCCCATCCCGCGAGAGGGCCTAATGCGTCCCGCTATAACCATGCTATGGGTTATCACACCTTTCTAGTTTTATGATCTCCAGGCTCTTTGCAGACGCTTTGAGTGTATCTAATGAGAACCCCTGGCCTTGTCTTGTCAGTCTATGAGCGTGTTAGGGAGGCAGCCTTGGCTCCAGACCTGCGTGCAAATGCGCACGTGCGCGCGCGGTCCTTTAAGCGGACAAGCAGCATGAGTGGCCCCCGGCGCTAGACCAGACAAGCTGTCTGTCTCCAGGATCGCTGGCGTTTGGTTGGCTGGGGTTGGCCAACGTGTCCCGGGGTAATGCTGAGAGTCACTACCTGCCGGTCTGGTCAGACCTGCCCTTCAGGTAGAAGAGAGATCTGGGCTTGGGAAAAATGGCCTTGCTGCCGGCTGTGCTCTTTACCTCGCTGTTGTGTGTTTAAACACCAGCCATGTTGCTGCTGGTCTTTCATTTCCGTGTTTTGGGGCTCTCTGTTCTATTTATCCTGATTGGACTAGTCTACTAGTCTAGTCTAAAGCTAATAGCTACAACATCCAAACGTGAATTTAATTGCAGGTTTGTCACATTGATACTGTAACGTCATGACACAGTAGTTCTGGGAAAACCTGATATGGTTGGTTGGAGCTTGCTATGCAAGCTGCCGTTGATAAGAGTATGAGGTCATCGCCACTTTGTGTGTGTCCGCACACTTGCCACCTAAACTACCGGTCCCGCGCGTTTGTTGTGTGTTTTGATTACATTACAGCCTAACGGTGGCTTTTTTCTCTTTATTTTAAATAAAGCTGGGTGTGTCTGTGGACACAGAGACACGCACACACACACACACCCATTACAGCTCTCTCGCAGCGTTAGCACACACTCGCAGGTTAAGGGCGTGTCCCGCTCACAACCACGCATGCCACAGGCAAATGTTGTCGAAGGACCTCTGTCGTCGGTGTATCAGGCAGCTGCGGAGCTGTGGAATCATTCTCCAGCTGGAATCCCCCCCAACCTGCGGGAGACCTCAGGTAGTCCTCCACTGTTATCCTCAGCCCTAGCAATGTCTGCTGCATCTGTTGCTGGAGAGGTTTATGCAGAGTATTTAGCATGACTGCTGTTTTGGAACGTAATGGCGGGGGCCAGAAGGCCTGTATGCCAAGGCACTCTTGTTCTCTGCGTTGGATTTATTTATTTTTTGTTGTGGTTGTTATTCTTTGTGGCAAAACAAGCTATTGTTCTGTATCTGCCCACCACTGACACACATACCTTCCTTTATTTCTTGATTTCGTGGGGGGGGGGGGGGGGGGGGGGGGGGGGGGGGGGGGGGGGG
>JAODTR010000011.1:2155266-2179944 GCA_025399935.1 Amblyopsis rosae | reverse complement strand
AAAAAATAACTTCCTTTTTTTTTTTATTTCGTCCACCCCCCCCCCCCCCCCCCCTCCCTGCGCAAACTCTTATTTCTCTGTGTCCCTCTCTTCTTACATTTATTTTTTCCTCCTCTCACTTTATTTCAGTCGCCCTCACGTCTCCTTCTGTCTCTCTGTCTCCACAGGGGAGTCAAGCCAGGAGCTGGGCCCCCCTCCATCGGTGGATGAGGCAGCCAACACATTGATGACGCGCCTGGGTTTCCTTCTGGGAGACAAAGTGAGCGAGGGGCCAGCCGGCACTCATTATACCATGGAGGAGCCCGACGAGAGACAGGTAATGCGGTGTTTCACGCCCACACATGCCCTCTCAATTCAATTTAGAAGTGGTAATTTAAATAGGTTTACAGAACTGTACCTTTTTTTTAGAAAGGTACTTTGTAAGCTTTAAAGCAGTGTAGCCTAAATGGCAGTATGGCGCATAAAACCACAGGTTATTTGAGTTTGGGGGAAAATGTTTGTATTGTTATGTTTATTTTAACAACAAAGCTATTTGAGGGTTTACCCTGCTTTCGCAGATTTAGCTTTTTCACAGACCCATCCGTCTCTTACAGTAGCTTTTGACATTTACCTCCATGATATCCTTGTTTGGGTGCCGGTTTGACAGCTCTTAGGATATCTGGTTACACACGTTTAAATACGACTTGTTCTCTACTTGCCCTTTGTGTTTTGGATTCAGGTATAGTCAGAATCTTTCTGCCTTTCTGATTCTTTCTTTGACAAATTCTCCCTTCGTCTTGTGTGCTGACATGAACCTGGTTCGCTTTTAGCACGTGTCTCCTTTTAATGCGCTATTGGCAGTTGTGTCGTGAACAGCTCTCGGCAACGCGATGCTCCGCCCCCTCTACAATCTCTCTGCTTTATCTTCCCATAGTTGTGTTGCCAGGCTTGCATTTGCATGACGGGGCTAAAAGCAAGGCACACTGAGCAAATGAGAGATCTGAACCTGTTGCTGCAGCGTGTTAAGCAGGCCCATACGGGCGTGCGCTAAGGCAGCGCAACTAAGCGATTAGGCTGATGGGCCAACCGCTGCTGCAGTGGGGGTGTATCGAGTGAGAGACGCTTTACTTAAACCCTTTTTAGACGTGACTCACAGCACACCGCTTGATGTCCTAACCAGCAGCAAAATAACAACAGTAGCCGGCATCAGTGAGACACAAGGGGTATGTCTCCATGGTGCCTTAAAGAGTCAATAGACAGTAATGCTACATAGAGTTGTAACAGACTGCACACTAAGCACCAGTGGGCCTGGTATAGTTATCTTAACAAATGGTGTGTGTACAGTATGATAAACTGTTGTTTTAAATGCCTGAAATTCATGCCCCAGCTCATTGCTTGAAGCGATATAGTATAATGCGTTAAAGGTGCTGTAAGCAATTCTATACAAATGCACATTTTGTCAAATTTCTCCGCTAGCCGTCGTTGTGTGTGTGCTCTGAAAAAGAATCCATTGCTCTTCACAGCCCTGGCTCTGTAGGTGTGAACAAAGTGGTGCAGACCGCACCACGACACTATTACAGCCTAGGCGGTGTGTGCGATTTGTGGGGCAGAGGTTCTGAGGCAGCGCAGATGTATTTGTTTGGCTGTTGAGTTCAAATATCAACTCAGAGCTTCTCCAGCATTACTTGCTTCACTTTTAATACCTACATACCTTATAATACAGTTAGCTACATAACCTATTTAATAACCTACATCAGTAGGTATAATAGTCAGGTAGTCTGTCAGAAGAAGGAACCCAATTAGCATAAAACCACAAACTCAGTTTAGCGGAATGTCAACAGACGACACTAAAATTTAGACGAATCGATGTCTGTCTCTCACTCTGACATTTGGCTGTCTGTTTTCGTTTGATGGCACACAGAGCCGACAAAACAACACGGCAGCGTGGCTGGCATCACTAAACAATATAGATAATACGCGGTTTGAATGGGCACCTTGCCACGCGTGTGCGTCATCGCTATTTAAACCACTGATATGGTTCAACAAAAGGGCACATTCAATCTTTTTCGGCTACTTGGCTGTTTGTAGCCACCGCACCTGCGCTTAGTGTACATGTAAGACGCACGCGTGCCCACGGTCTTCAGTTCGCCTCTGAACGATCACGCCAGCTGACAGAACAAGGTGACCCCGGCTCGCCGAGTGTGCATTTAATTGCCTCGCCTGCTCGCTCAATCGCTCGCTCGACTCCCTCCCCGAATAGCGGCGAGGCTCCGAGTTCAATCCAATCCCCTCGCGGGTGTTTAAGGTCAGCGTAATACAAAGCAGGGTTCATTAGCCTAGCGCACGGAGCAGTTCGTCGACTGTGCGTCTGTTTGCGTACGTGTCCCCACGTGTGTGTGTGGGGCGGTGGCGGGGATTTGTAGTATACGTGTTTACATGTAGAGGAAATGTGTGTTTGTTTACATGGGGCGCATGTCAGCAGATGTTGTACACGCTGGTGCCGGCCCCCTGTGAATAAAGCAATTTAGTGGCTCCGTCCACACAGACTACAGAGGTCAGCCATAACAGGAAGCGGTCCAAACAGGCCGTCTCTCTCTCTCTCTCACTCACTCACTCACTCACTCACTCACTCACTCACTCTCACACACACACACACACCACCAGCAACCGGAGGGTCTACAAGCACAATGTAATGGTCAACGTGTTGCCTAGTTCCCTGCTGTTGAAACGTGTGATTCAAAGAATTTGCCCAAGCCAGACAGCTAGCATATCTGACACTGTACAGCATAGCCACCGTGCTGTACAGTCATGTAGAGTTCTTACTATTGAAGTGTAACATCACCTCCAGCTCTACGGCTGGGGTTGAACAATATAGACAAATCCTAGAAAGTAGGCAAGGGGGGCCTCCATTACCATTAAAGTTAACATTTACATTTCATGACGTACCAAGTGATTGTGAAGCTTTTGTCCTTATTAACATTAACACTTTACCTTTACGCCATTTGGCAGACGCTTTTACTCAAAGCGACTTACATGTATAGTGATAGAACCTATATTTGTATAGTATTACATTTGTTAATAGTTGGACAGGTCATACACCAGCAATTGTAAGCAGCCAATATTATGTTAGAATATAAATATTTTAACACAAACATTGATGTGACTCCTCACAGAACTATTATTGTTACATGTTGTATGTTATGTTCACAGCTTTAAAGAATGCATTTAGTGGTGCATTTACTATTTAATAGCGTTATACCAGAAACATTAGCAGTAATAGAAGAAAAGTCTACTTGATGCCTTTAAACATGTGTGTGTGCGTGTGCATGCACGGCTGCAGTAAGACGTGTCCAAGCATAGATTGTTTATGTCAGAGGTCTTCAACCCTGGTCCTGGGGGACTACCGCCCTGCATGTTTTAGATGTCTCCCTGCTCCAACACCTGATTCTAATGAATCAGAGTGTTTCCTCTATGATTTTTTTTTTAAGCAGCGGGGGGATAGATTTTTGTTAGACCTGGATGGTGCGTGTTTTAGCGGTCGGAGTGAATGTCAATCGGTAATAAAAACATATGACATTGCATTTAACAAACTTTACACTATTGTCTGCCTCTCACACTGCATATTAACAGTTAGCGGAAATGACTGGGCATTGTTTTTCACAGAATATTCATTGCAATGTTGAATGAATGGGTCGTCGTCTAGCTCTGTGGAAGCCTGATAACGACCCATTCATGTGACTCAGGTGTGTTGGTGCAGGGAGACATCTGAATCATGCAGGTCCCCAGGACTGCTGGTCTGTGTCGATTGGTTTAGAGAAAGCCTGCCCCCTCCATAAAACCCCCGCAGACTTAACACAGTGCAAGGTCTTGACTGCCCCTGTCTCCCTCTTGTCCTCACTGCAGAGTTCACCTCACTGCTTCCCTGAACCGCACCACACCACCACTGAAGGGGCAACACATTGTGTGTGTGTGTGTGTGTGTGTGTGTGCGTGCGTGCGTGTGTGGGAGTGTATTTTCATGGGGCATGTACATGCAGGAAAAGTTACTCTTGCCAGAATGCTTGTCAATAAACAAGCAGTGTTGGTACAGGGTTTTGACAGGGCTTACCGTAACTGCAGTAACTCACAACTTCTTAAAGGTACATTCATCGATTGCGTAATGGAACCACCAGAACCAAATGTTTTCTTCTTTTATGTTGTCCATAACTGTGTACCTTGTATTACAATTTCATAAACAACTTATTTGTGGAGCTGTGGCGCATGCAATAACTCCCTGCCCATAGTGCCTTGGGACACCAGGGTTCGAATATGGTCATTCGCCAATACCTTCCCGATATCTCTATCCCAGTTGTTTCCTGTCTCTATCCACTGTCCTATCTAATATAATAATAATATAAATAAAAAGCTATTAAAACTATTACATCATTACAGAATGCAATAAAATACATAAACAACTTATGTGTGTGTAGCGGTAGCACAGCAGCAGATAGAACCTAGCTAGCAGCGCCCCCTGCGGTCTTGTCTTCACTTAACCTGAGCAGATGCATGGAACGGCCACCGCAGGGTTCCTCAGCATCCCTGCGACAGCCACCATCCACCTCGGGAGCTGGCCAGCAACCACTTCATGGCCTTCAGACGGAGACAAGGATGCTTGGTTCTCTCTTTAAAACGTTACCTTTTTTTTGTTTTAGTTTTTTGGTTCACTTGCATTTTGTTTTCACCGGAAATACCGTGCCATTTGGAGTCCTGTGTCTGAACGTACCCGACTTCCTTGTTGTACAAGCCTGTCTCTTTAGGTTTAATTACGTTTATTTCATCACGTCCAACCTAATGGTATTAATTGTATATCTTGTATCTTCAAATCCAGCCTAAAAGCACACCTATTCAAAATGGCTGTCATTTACTGTTTGAGACTGTATATATAAAACAATGTTTTTATTGTGCACTTTGTAAGGTGTCCTTGAGTTTTTTTGAAAGGTGCCTATACATAGATGCATAAATAAATATGTCATGAAGGTCTAGGTGCTGTGAATGAGCCGCAGCCTTCTACCAAGTCTAATCCATAGCGTGGGTTCCTGGGCCCGTCGCATGCAGGTCAGCAAATGAAGCGCACCACTCTTCTGTGTTCCAGGGTCTGAATCAGAGGATCAGCCCATGTTCCACCCTGACCAGCAGCACTGCCTCCCCACCTGCCGGGAGCCCCTGTTCCACTCTGCCCCCCTCCATGCCCGGCCAGGCTGGCAACACCAGGGACTGTGCCTATGGCAACGTCACCAGCCCCACGTCCACCCTGGAGAGCAGGGACAGCGGGATAATTGGTGAGACACAAGACACGTTTACCAGCCCCTTTGTCAACGTTTAGTAAATTGGCATGTGGATCATGTTTTTGCTTCTTTATCTGTGCTCATTTTTATTGAAATATTATGACACATCATTATTTAATCAGGGTAAGGGTCTTTATTTATGTTAAAAAGGAACATACCGTCTATAGTAAACGTAAATATGCATTAACAAGTGATGTCAATACGAATGAATGACTGGCCACTGCATAAAAGCCTCAGGTTTTTAGAATCGATCTAAGAGACGGTAAAGATTTATGTCAGTCGAAGCTCCTCAGGCAGGTCATTATTAGGTCTAGCAGCCCTAATGACAAAGACCGTAATGCCTCTTATTTATAGCCTCAACTGTTAGAATGCTATTACAGAACTTGTTGAAGGCCTTAGACTAAGATCCAGTTCCTAGGAGATAAACAGAACCCATGTATTAGTAGATGGTGAGTGACAAAGATTTAAACACAGACTAGATTTTACCTGAAATGTCACTGTATAATTACATATGTAAGTGGGCTATACTGACTCACTACATCAGTGAGAACATTATACTCTAGTTTGACTTCATACAGTTGGATGAAAAGTTATTAAACTTCCTAAATTACAATATATTGACGATCCAGTTTAAATTCTGGTCTCTTGCAGCTCTGCTTCCTCAATCAGGGGTTCTCAATCTTTTTTGGGCCAGGGACCCCTTACAAGGGAGAACCTTTCCCAAGGACCCCCTCGTAATCACTTGCACTTACAGAATATGCTCGGAGACATTACATGAGACATAAAAGACTATAAGGACTTTGATCACAATAAAATTTGATTTTTTTTTTTGGCCAAACGCTGACGTGGGTGGGGGATAATGTGCAATATGTTTGTTTTATTGCTGCAAATAGTCTCAATAAATAGATGTGCACTTTTCTAAATTAAACTAATCATTTTGCGGCGCTCCAGGCTAGGGGTCCGTGGACCCCACTTTGAGAACCACTGTCCTAAATTAAAATATATTGACAATACAGGTTCAGTTCTGGTCCCTTACAGCTCTGCTGTGTCAGCGGGTTGAGGCACTGATGGAGGAGTTCAGGCAGGCTTGTCTTATAGTCAGCTAGGACTGTCGTGGTGAAATTATTTTCCATGCGGTGATTTAGGTTGGTACAATAACACGGTATGGGTATTATCGCCATGTTTTTGTTTTGAGTGGTCAAGTGCGTGGTGGAGAGCTTTCGAAATGGCATGGTTCTGGGGCATAAACACAATTTCTAGGCAAAGTGATCTCAGTCCGTTGATCTCAGTCCATGAGACAATGTGCTGGGAGGAATGTGCGCTTCAATTGTACACATAGATGAAACATCATATTCAATGGGCTAGCCTCATGAAAAAAATAAACAAATTTTAATATTGCGGTAATGGCGGTTGCTTAGCAACACCCTATACGACAGCCATATAGAATAGCCCTATATGTAAAACTCACCAAATATCTCCTTACATTTCGCTAGTTTACTGTTCTCTGTTCATGCTGAAAAAAATATCTGGTATTTCTACTCAGCTCCGTAAATAGTTACATACACAAAGTGACAAACACCGATCACAACAATAATTCCGCTTGGCTTCGAATGCGTTTCAATGTGTCAGACGGAGCTTCTGAGGGAGTTTGTTTTGTCATAAGTTGGCAAGCGTTCTGGAGAATGACTAACCCTGCCTTTAACTCCGCTCCCTTCAGCCACGCTGACTAGCTACTCGGAGAACGTGGAGCGCGGAGGCAAGTACGGCGAAGGCTCGCGGGGGAATCTGAAGCTGTGGCAGGCCCAGAAATCAGGCATGGACTCGTTCCTGTACCGCGTGGACGAGAACATGACGGCCTCCACCTACAGCCTCAACAAAATCCCAGAGACCCGAAACCTGGAGAGCATGTCATCCCACTCCGCCCACTCCATCCCCCTGTACCTCATGCCCCGCCCCAACTCTGTGGCTGGTGAGTCCATTCATCTCCTGTGCACCCTCCCCGTTTTCCCCCCAGCATGGATAGTAGAGACAGTGGAGTTAATGGAGTTTGTGAGCCCCCAATTTGGTCAGTGTTTTGGTGACCACATGCTGTGGACTATGGTCCTGCCCCCTGATTCTGACCTCTGTGAGGCTGCTAACATCCTCTCTCCCTGCTTCGTTTCCTCGTTGCTTCAGCACTTTGGCTCTCCACCCTCTACTTCCGGGACACTAATCTTATTTGTTTTCAGTTTCTCTTTTTCTATACATTTGCCGCCATAAATGGAGCAAGAAACAGCCTTTTAATGGATTGCACCGGTACATTTTCTGTGATTCCTCTATGGCGCATACGAACTGATCTTAGTCCAGCAGGTTATTTTAGCACCAAATTCACAACTTCAGAAGCCATTTTTGTAGTTTCAACTGGCAACTTGCTTAGCTTTTTAATATATATGCTGTATATATTTATAAATCCAAAGTTCATAGTTTGGTTGAAAGACAAATGTGTAGTGGGAGGTGTAGTATGAGCCTATAGTAGACCTGTAGATCTCTGCCTGGGTCTTTATATCTCACATATTTCACCAGGCACATTGGATTTGGGCCGGGTTCGGGATGTATTTACTAATTAATGCAAGTATCTGCAGCATGCTTAGTAGCCTGTAAGCAGCTTGAGTTGTTTCTCAGGCATTAAGTTGGTGCAGCTCACCTTTCCCCTTTGCTGACCCGCCGTTCTCACGAAATAGGATGCTGCTGTTTGTTCCAAGCCATTTTTATTAAGAAATAATGTTGAAAAAGTTAGAATGGGTACTGTTTTTGCCTATTAACATATCCTATAAGATTTAGGCTAATGCGAAGAAAAGCAGAGCATCTCTGTGCTTTATTAACCATTTCCTTAGCTCCTGGATCGACATTATAGCAAAACATTTTTTTTCTTTTAATCACTATCCAGCCAGCTGTTCAATATACCATTTAGTCATTGAATCATAAAATGAGGTTTAGCAGTAAATGAGCCAGCGCTATCTAGAGCTGAGATCGGTGCACTATCAAGGTGTGATACGCATATTTGTTCTATGGCGATGGGCAGCGTATGGACGCATGGAGGCATATGGGCTTCAAAGAGCCATACACGTACAGGTTTGTGTCACGCTCGGACAGAATTTGTGTCGCGCTCGGACCATGCCGGGTTCAACTATTCAGGCCTGATTAAAGCTCTAGCCTATAGGGGGAGGAGTGGAGAGGAGTGCCAGTCACTCAGCAGAGGAGGGGCATGTGCTTTCTGAGTTTTAGTAACGTTTTAGTAACGTTAGCGTTCAGTAGCGGGTTTCTGCAGAGATCAGGGGTTCCTTTTAAGATGTATATTTGTTGTTTACAAGAATATATGAAAACTGTCATTAGTATCATCCTAAAAGGGCCGATTGACGTTTCTAATTGGTTGTACACCGGTTTGTTACAAAAAAAGCCACCCAAAACGTAATGCTGAAACACATCAGTAAAATGTCAGTTACATAACGGAGAGACAGTCCTGATTGTATTATTGTTCTCACTGCCCGAGTGGCTGTCAGAGGAGATGAGCTCTATTATGCACTTCTCCCACTCCAGCAGGAACAATGCGTCTACCTTCACTTAAACACTGTAATGTGCCTGCCGCCGCCCGCCTCTACGCACTCTCTAGGCCGCGTTCGGCCGCAGCCCCTGCAAGGCTTTACACAATCGGCCTCCATCTCGTCTCCCCCCTTGTCCCCCCCCCCCCCCCTGCTGCAGTTGGGGGGTGGGGGGTTTAGAGAGAAGGGTAATGTAAAAAATAAAAAAGTGTGGGATGGCGATGGTTTTTATGAGAGCATTCATTTAAAAATGGATCCCCAGCAGTGAGAAAAGGAACCTCAGGAAAAGCGGAGGTGGATTTTTCATTGTGCGGGTGGGGGGGATAGAGAAGCTCCCTTCTCCACAGTGAAAGATAGATGGTGTGGGGATGGGGTGATAGGGAGCCGAGGATTGGCTGGGCTCACACGGCAGTGGAACATCAAAGCCCCAGGCATTAACTGTTTCTATTCCCCTACGAGAGAGAGAGAGAGAGATGGAGGGAGGGAGACCCACTTTGAGAGAGAGAGAGATGGAGAGAGAGATGGAGGGGGAGCAAAAGACAACCAGGGAGAAGGAGGTGTGAGGGAAAGAGGGGTGTGTGGGTGCTCATCTATTACCTAATGAGGGGCAGTGGGTTTGGAAGAAGAGATGGATATGGAGGGAGACGAAAGCATGACAAATTAAGACATCGCTCTCTCCTCCCCTCGCCATTCTATCTGGGCTGATTGGATGATAGCAGAGGAGAACCCGACAAAAGTGTGAGCTCTGTGATCAGTCATCAAGTATCACGTTATTCTCCGTTCCTAAATTCTGCAGCCGCAGTTAAACACCACAAGACGGGGGGACTCTCTCCTCTCAGCTATCCTGATAATGGGCTTAACCTTTATAGAGGTGGAAGGGGGCCGAACATGGTTCGGGTTAAATGACGAGAAACCTGAGTTGAACTGTCTGAAGAATGAAAAACGAACCTTCCGGAAAATTCCATCACTTTCCAGCGGTTACGGTTTAGACAAGTAGACGGTACAAGATCTCTTTTGATACAGCATCGGATTCAACTCGGCCTCTACATTGAGGAAATAGTGGCCGTGTTATAATAAAATACACAAATGTTCAGTGAATTCTGTGAATGAATTCTATCTACATATTATGAATATGATGGCTCTTACAGTATTATCTCAGAATGAGCAAGGGTTATATATCAGCTGTCAGCCTATGGTGAAAGCAGAGTAATCAGGTTTTTAACGCACCTGCAACCATCTCATCTGAGGTGACTGCTGGGCTCGCAGGCTGCTACTGTCACTGGTTCTGGGCACCAGCCCAGTTTGGCCGAGCTTCACAAAGCTCAGGAGATATTGCCTGACGTGTGTGTGTGTGTGTGTGTATTTGTGTGTGTACACACATGATACATGTTTCCAGAGATTTCTTTACAATGTTCCTCTCATCACTGTAATATACCTGACTAAGCTTGAGAGCAGGAAGTGCGTTAACGCAATTGTCAACCAATGCCGTCTTATCAGGAATCGGGAGTCCGTCAGCCTCTCAGCCTCTCTCTTGACTCACCCCCCCCCCCACCCATTTTTTTTTCTCTCTCTTCCCTGTGTCTTCCCTGCTATGCTAGCTGTCTTAGCGCATTGGCACGGGCACAGTGAATGCGATGCTCCCCACCAGCCTGCTGCATTGCAGATAGAGAGAACAAACGCACCCGTTTGAGTCTTCAGAGTTGGAGGAAGGAGAGTGGATAATGGAGGCTTTCTCGGCTCGCTTTGGATTCATGGCTGGAATGAACGTTCCGTTAGCAGCCTCATTCGATGGCACCCCCCAACCCCCCACCCCTCTATGTAATTCCCATTAGGGCCAAGCCGCCGGCATTCTCAGCTGCCATCTTATCTCCTTTTTGGGAAACCTGTGTGGCTCCTTTGTTGGTTCCACAGCCAGGGTGACTCAGTCAGTCAACACACCGCACACACACAACGCACGCAGTCCCATATCCACGTGTTGTACTACAGTCAGAGCATTACTGTAGCAATGGCTTTCTAGTCTGAACCCCGCAAGACACGATCAATATTGGATTGATACTGGGACCGGTGAAATGCTTAAAGACCATATAAAGAATATTTATAAGACAACTTAAAGACTACCTACTGGAATTAAGGAGTGTTTGGACTGGTTGGAGAGAGAGAGAGAGAGAGAGAGAGAGAGAGCTCACCGGGAAGCAGGTTTCTTTTTTTCCAAATCACATCTTTACATTAGCCACTGCTGTTGTTGTGGATCTCTTGACCTGACCATGTCAGATATAGTGTAATATTACCATTGTTACTCAAAAGTGCCCCTACAATTAAAACCACTCTGCTAATGTACTGTACTAAAGTGCATTGACAGCCACCATTAGCTGTTTTGTCACATCCGGCGGCTTATATTTACAATATCACTTCCTTTTGTAAACGTCTCCCTTTTACCGCACCACAATCAGGACTGCATTAGCAGGGGCTCAGCGGTCACTGCGTTTCCTGTTGTTGTTGGTGTTTTATTTAGCCTTTTCTTTGAAGTGACAGCCAAAATGACTCAGGGTGATGGTTTGCTCTTTTTACGTGGCGGCGAGGGCTGAAACCCTCCCCCCTCCTCCCTTACACCCATCCTCTGTGCCTGTCGGGGGTGTAGCAGTCCTTCAGATGGTTAATTCCCTTAATCCATTCCCGGCGGATAGCAGCCCCTTCCCGTCCCAACCCACCCCGGCTCAAAAGTTTATTTACCTTCTTTTCTCTCCCTCCTCTCAGAAGGGAAGGGGGGGGGGGGGGGGGGGAACAGGTAAGCCTGAGCGTGTACAACTCCCCCCAGCCGCAGCTTATCACATTTAGGATGCGGTGGCCCCCCGAGCTGGCCCTGAAGCACGCAGCGTGGTGTGAACAAACAGCTGCCAGCCCGCGCCCGCGCGCGTGCGCCCACACCCACCATGACTAAGACATTTGTCTGCTAGGCTAATTAATCCTGAGAGGGGCTGCGTGGCATCTGTCTCCTCGCCACGTGACGGCAAGGTAATGTTGGGACGCCTCGTGCGCATGTCGTAGGGGCGGCTGAGCTGGCTTTTGCTACCTTCTCATATGAGCTAGCAAGGGTGTGGACCATGCGCTGACACGAGCCCTCGGTGGTTATTTATTACCGTATAGAAATGTCACAATGTGTGTATGTGCAGCCATGCTAATCTGTACAGCGCATGCTAACAGACTATATTCGGTTATCTTTTGCCTCTCTCTCTCTCTCTCTCTCTCTCTCTCTCGCACTCAACACACACACACAGCTACCAGTTCGGCCCACCTGGAAGACCTGGCCTATCTGGATGAGCAGAGACACACTCCCCTGCGCACATCGCTGCGCATGCCCAGACAGAGCACCACCTGCGGGCCAAGCCGCTCAGGGCAGGATGTGAGAGGTAGGTGATGCAGAGAGAAATGCGCACGCACGCACGCACGGGCCACTATCAGACCATTACACTGTAGCGTGATGTGCCTTATTTGTTCTGTGTGTTTGAGAGCGAGAGAGAGAGAGAGAGAGAGAGAGAGGTGTGCATAAAGCTCGGTTTGTTAGTTTGCCTCGCCGGTGAATGTTAAATAGCGGCCCGAGCGCTAAATGTTAAGCCATTGCACTCTCCACCGCTCAAACCCGGCGGCCTGCCTGCGCGCATCGCACCTCTGCTGCGATCACGCATGTAGAAAAACGTTGGCGCGTCGCAGCGCGACACGTCCCCTTCTCCCCTCTCCCTCCATCACTTAGTCGCTAACGAGCGCCGTAATTGCAGCCCTCTGCCACCCGGGCGAACACAAATATGCATCCTCCCGCGTCTTAAACACTTGTTAGGTCCCCACTTAGCGTCGGAGAGCATTGCTCTGCTGAGCCGTGGTGTTCATTTCTCTGGCCTGGGGGGGGGGGGGGGGAGGGAGGGAGAGAGAGAGGTGGGGAGGGAGGGGAGAGGAGGTAGACAGGCAGACAGGAGACAGAAAGGACAAGACATGTGCTGTGTATTTTCTTCGCAGTGTCTCTTTTTGAAATCTCCCTCCGCCCGCAGTGCTTACAAGCCATCGCCTACAGCCTCGCGTGGCTCCTCCCCCCCACTGGATCAGCTGCGTAGCCCGTCACGCATGCACTATTCACCAAGAGGTTCGGAGAATGGGAGCGCCGGGGATGCGGATGCTTAGGAGAAAGAGCGATACCGCCTGTTAAAGCGGGAAGCTCTTCACAGCACATCGGGTTGATGCAGTACACACAGCGGGGCCTTCGTGACGACCGGGTTGATTGATTTTCATACGTCGCGCAACAAATAACCTCAGGCTCATTTTGTATACCCCCTCCCCCCCCAGAGAACGCACAGGCAGGCAGCTCACGTATCACCCACACAACGCCGAGGCTCTCGGAGTGACAGACATGCAGCAGAGCGCAAGAGAGCAAGACGTGTTATTTAGGCGGTAGCCATCGCTGGCCGGCGCTCCGAATTGTTCCAGCCCGCCGCTGTTTTAAGGAGAGTGAGTCAACCCCAGTCATCGATGTACTTTCTCGCTCTGCTGCACCGCTGGTCTGCCTGTAGAATTTTGTTTTTCTTTTTTTTTTCGCCCACCTATTTGTGTAGTCGCTGCGAAGCAGCCCCCTCGCGCATACCAGAGCAAGCGAGCATGTACTAGTATGCTCACTCTCTTGTGCTTGTTCCCATTCTCCCGTCACGAAAACACAAACACCCGAGCCCCCCGATTGTGTTGTTAGATCACGTCTTTAAGGTGCTGGAAGAAAGGCTTCGTCATTCGTTATGAGCTGTTCGCTATGGGGACGTGACCGCATCATAGCTTGCTATAGCAGGTCATCTGTTTCAGTGTGTCCACAAGTCAACATTAAATGACCAATAGTGGAAGGAGGAACTTTGATAGCTGCATAGTGCATTAATTAAAGACACGGTCGCATTGTTTGCTTAAATAGGACGTTATTTTCATCGTGCCTAATACATTCAATTTGTGAGTATAAATTTGGGATTAAGCAAACGGGGCATGGAATCACCTTTTCTTTATTTATATCTAAATCTGTATCTTAATGCTAAGGGTCGTGAAGTTGACAACAACAAGAATAGTCCCGTTGTTGTAAAGAGTTTCTTCGGGGGAGACCTGAATCGGCCAAACTGTGTTGCCAGCTAAAATAACAACAACGGAAAAACACCTGACACAGCCGTCCAATATCAGATCCAGAAATAACCTCCAACAGCCTCCCTGCTCACCTCAGACTCTCGGCCATGTTCCCACTGACTCAATCACCCCCCCTGCCCCCCCATCCCTTCCCCCGTCAATACCCTCCACCTCTCCTTGTGTCCTCATCTATCTTTTAGCCAACCCCTATTCATCCCCTCTTTCCCTCTGACACACACACACACAGGTCGTCCTCTCTCGGTCTTGTTTTCAAGGCTGCTCAGCTGCTGTGAGTCATCCTCACCTGGTGAATAATTAAAACGTCTGAGACACTCTCTCCTCCTCCCCTGATGAGGGGAAGTGTTGTATACATGATTATGCCACTGCCACCTCTCTCTCTCTCTCTCTCTCTCTCTCTCTCTCTCTCACGCACACTTGTTGTTTTCTGTCCTCTCTCTCTCTCTCTCTTTTCACACAAGCACACAGCCCCCGTGTCCAACATGGCTGCCATGTTGTTTTGCAGGAATTCCTCTCATGGTGGAGCCTGTACCATAGCGCAGCTCAATGCGTGGTATATGGTGTTTGAGCACGTCGAGGTCCATTGTGCGACTCCACCCAGAGAAGGGAGCGTTGCGCGCACTGTTGGAATTCAGTTAAACCCCAAAGTGATTTAGATTAGCCCCACTTACACGGACTTGTCTGGCTGCGGTGCCCCCGTTTCTGAGTTCTGTAGCCTTTTTTAAATGGCAGCGTAGTTATTTATTTTATTTATTTTCGTCTTTTTTCTTTATCCTGTTACCAGCGGTTACCAGTGTTGCATCAGCCCCGTTCTTTCACAGCTTTACAGCCGTGTGGAAGATTTCTGTTTTCTGACTAGGGAAGACTGTACTATAGGATGGAGCTTCTGCCTCTCTCCCCCTCTCTCTCCCCCTCTCTCTCCCCCTCTCTCTCTCTCTACCTCCCCCTCTCCGTTTCTCTCGTCATTGTGTGGGTGCCTAAGTGTATGTGTTCGAGTGTGCATGTGTATAGCTGTTGTTGAGTAAGCACTAAAGCAACCTAGCCAAGAAAACGGGGCTGAAATGTCATTTATTATATTGGCTACAGCGGGTGTTCTATTGCGCTGTACTTTGAGCACATCGTCATGGTTGAATGTTCCTGCACAGGCTAAAATAAGTATCTGCTCATCTTTCACATATACCTGCAATGCTTTTTTTCTTCTTCTTCTGGTAATCATACCGTTAACGCTAAATACGAATATTTACTCCGCGTAATCTGAGTGCGGATAGCATCGCGCTTGCAGCCGCGGCGGTTTAAACGTATTCAGAGAACGCACTAAGATAAATATCAGCTCATTATATTGCACTTATCATCAACACGCTATTGTCAGGTTTGACAGACATGAGTCTGAATCCTCCTTTGTCCCGCCCCCGTACACATTCAGTAATGCTGTACTGTATCTCAACCAGTGTTTGCCAGTAACTAGTTACTGTAATTTATTACTATTTCCAAAGCGGTAAAAATATTATAATTACTAATCCAAATAATGTGCATTACTGAGTTACAAGAAAGAGAGTTCTGGTCCTGGCAAACGTAGGTAGGCTAATTTAACCAACCTGTCCAATTATCTGGTTTGAGAGACTGTAATGTTTTCACTTTGGCAGCTTTGGCAAGTATTGCTGTAAGAGGATTCAATTCTAAAATGAGATGGATACACATGTTGTCATTTTTCAGAAGGAGCGAGGCAGGGTAGTGATTGTGAAAGTAATATAATGTAACTAGTAACGTAACTAATTACTTTTAATACCCAGTAATACTATTACTTTTTGAAGGAGTAATAAGTAATAGTAACTTATTACTTTTCCTGAGTAACGTGCCCAACACGTACCTCCACACACTACAGCCATGTACAGACACACCAAGGCAACATACTCTGTAATGTATCACATATTTCCCCACATCAGAGGTTGTTACTGCTTCACTTGACCAGTGCATATCTCTGTGGGATTTAAACACACATTTATGGTCCAACTCAGAGCATGCCTCAGCAATGGAAAAAAATACCTGAGGTTAAAACTCGGCGTTGTAGTTTTCCATGGAAACTCGGGCCCCAAATACTCTTCTTCACATTAGCTTGGTGTTGGAGTGAGTTGATCGTATTTTGTGGTATTCGGGCACCCACAGATGCTTGTCATACCAACACTCAAATTAATAGTTGCTAGCAATTCTAGCCAAAAGCGGCTCAAATTACTGCTTGATGTGAATTAATGAACTTTTCTGGGGATAGATTGATCTTGCCTGCTGCTATGGAACCAATTAGGTGTCCCAAAAGTGCAAACCTTTCCCAAGTTACCCTCTGGACAACCTAAAGCTAATGCCCAATGTACTTGTACAATGTACAATGGATTGCAATTAGTAATCGAACCTAGTCTGGAGGTTTCACCTTTTATTTTGTATTTGTTATTATTTTGTGATCCCATATATTGTGCTGCTAACAATGTTGTTTGCATTGAGCTACATGCTGCCCAGTTTTCTGACCTTATGCACAATGCTGCTAAACAAACTCGTTCCTATCCTTACTGCTGTTTCTCCCTTCCCCTTTTTCCCCATCGCCTTTTATTGTTTGTATTTTTCTCTTTCTCTGGCATCTATCTCTCTATTTTTTTTGGCCATTCTTTTTTTTTTTTTTGTCTCAGCTTCCACTAATAACGCCCATGTCTGGCAATCCCAGTCACGTAAGTTACTTTTAAAATTTCACAGGTTACATCTTGCACTCGTGTTTTTTGCACATGAACCCGCATGGCTTCTGGGTGGTGCTTAACAAGCTAATGTGCTTTAGTGAGAAGAGCCAAGGTTTTGGGTTATTCATGACAAAACATGCATTTTGAAATGAGCATAATCGCCATATGGTGGCATCATTTGCAAAATGACACGCTGCATGTGTAGGGTTGCAAGCAACAGTGTGTGTTTACTCGCAAAAGTTGAAAAGGCTTAAAAGATAAACAAAGACCTCATGAGAGGGCAAAAAATGAAAGGCCTGAATTTACTCAGATGTTTATCACACGCCTTCTGAAGTTCATGCCAAATTCACTTCAGCTGCATCCGTTTTTAATGTCTCAGATGTGAAGCTGCACTCCCTCCTGATGAAATCAGTCAAATAACTCCCCCTAGTGGGGTAAATAAACCATCTATGCCTTGAAAATGCATACACATACATGCTGTGTATAATGTTAAATGACATTTCCATCATAATTCATATTCGTGACAGTATACGTAGTACTTTATTTGTAATATATATGTGATAGGCTCCACTATGACTTGTAAAAATGCCTAACCAACGTTTCGGTGGCCCCCGCAGTGCGTTTCGCGCCCTACCGGCCTCAAGACATTGCCCTCAAGCCACTGCTGTTCGAGGTTCCCAGCATCACCATGGACTCGGTCTTCACGGGGCGTGAGTGGCTGTTCCAGGAGATCGACGGCCACCTCAACAGCCCCAACGGCGGCACCAACCGCGGCGTGGTCATCGTGGGCAACATCGGCTTCGGCAAGACGGCCATCATCTCGCGCCTGGTGGCGCTAAGCTGCCACGGCACCCGCATGAGGCAGATCGCCTCCGACAGCCCACAGGCCTCCCCCAAACGTAGGTTGAATTTCTATCTATATATCTGAGTGTGCAGCACACAATATACACCCTGTCTCGACACTGTTATTGCGCGCTCTTATTGTTCTCCAGAACGCTTGCTAACTTCGAGCTCAAATAAAAACATACTGCCTCAGAAGCTCCGCCCCACACATGGAAAGGCATTGCGAAGCCAAGGGGCATTGTTGTTGTGTGCGGTGTTCACCACTTTATGTTCCTATATATGGAGCCAGGGCTGTGTGGAAGTGTCAGATAATTTTTTTTCAGCACGCACAGAGAATGGTAAGCTAGCAAAATGCGAGGAGATATTTGGTGAATTTGACAAAAAGTGTATTAGCTTACAATTAGCTCGCAATAGCTGACTATACATTTAATGGGTGTGGATTTACTGGACTTTGTTGCTGGCAGTTGAGCCTTTTAAATCGGCAATAGTTTGCATGCGCTTAATGAAGAGAACATAAGCTTCCATAAAGGCCTTTAGTTATGTACTCATATATATATTTGATACCATCGGTAGGCACTTAGAAGCAAAGCGTGAATGTAGTGAATGTATTGATCGACATGGTGAGGATAGTACTGCAGTGGGCTAACAATGGTACGAGTGGCTGATGAGTGTGCGGCGATGTGTCCAGATGGGGAGGGGCTGCCGCTCTCTCAGCCCCAGCCCCAGCATGGAACCCTGGGCGGGGGCAGTTGCCCCGGGACACCGGAGATGAGGAGACGCCAGGAGGAAGCGATGAGGAGGCTGGCTTCTCAGGCAAGAACTTGGCCGCACGCATGCACGCACGCACGCACACACACGCAGTGTGAGCACACTGTCAAATCTGAATTGTGGTTTTTAGTCTGGGGGGGGGGGTAGGGTAAGCATTTATAATATAAATTAAACATCAGCTCTTTATTTGACACTTGCTTTAATAAGGGACATTTTATGCCACATAGACCAAGCACTTGTTTTGCTAGGTAATCATAATAATATTAGTAGTTATCATTTTATTAGTAGTGCTATCACGTGGTAGTGGTATCAAATTCAATCCGGTTTCACCGCAATATGTTGGAAGCATAAACATTCTCGTGTTGTACAACTATAGTAAAGGTTGTAGTACAAATACATTTGGTAGATTTCCTATTAAGTTTAGACTGGACGAGAAACAAAAACGGCAGAAAGGAACATCAGTATCCTGTGCGCATTGGGATGGATATTTCTTAATCCGTAGAATCTAAAGGGATCAATATAACCAGTGGGAAAGTAGGTGGGGGAGGATTTAAACCTTTCTATGAAATGCGATTGCTCTCTGGGATATAATCTTGTTATAACACAGAGATAGCTCTAGCTCAACAATGCAGGATTTGACCCCTAAATAAAAAATGGCTGCCTCACTGTTAATACTTGAAGGGGAATTCAGTTTGATATCAGTCTGGACATCTTATAATGGTTGCGTTTCAGTCCGACCCACAGTGGTTCAGACCAATCAGCACCATACTGGCAAGTATAGGCATAGTTCAGGTGTGTTTAGATGTAACTGATTGTGATTGACAATCACGTCAATTAATCCTGCCAGGTATATTTTGGAAGTGCCTTCCTTTTTCTAATCAGTTTTAATGGATGGCTTCGAAGATGGATCTGTTGTAGCGAGCAACCCGACTCACACCTGAACTGGAACATGACCATCTCTTCCCTCACCAGAAATCCCAGAGCACGTGCATTTACAGTATAATGTATAACAGTTTATACACGTGAAAATGTGTATAAACTAATATCAACTATCAAAAGTATTGCTCTCTGGGTACTGTACTTTCCCAGCTCATGCATGATAGATACTTGTATAAGTGTCGTGGAGCCTGTAACTCCTCCTAACCTGTCTGCAATGTAAACCTGTATGATTTATGACAGTCTCACTTTCTCTCTTTCTGTTTTGCCACCCCCACTGCCTAGCCATCTGCATCCCCAGTCTCAGCCTGATGCATTATGCAGATGTGTTTAAAAAAGAAAAAACAACTTTGCCAGGGAGCCTTATGAAATATTTATACCTGCAGAAAGCCATTTCTCAGCCCGGCTATTAGATCTTGTTAACTTTGCGCATTAATAATTGAGCTCACTCCCCCTTTCACCTCTTTTGTTTAAAGCTCATTGTGACATTGGAAATTCATTCGCATTCCCATTAAGATTTCTTATTTTTTCATTTGTTTTAAATTCCCTTCTCCCCTGTGGCCGAGACGCTTCAAAGACTTCCTGATCTCCCGCACTGTGTTGTAGCCACACCCATGGTGTTTTCTAATTGGCTCACCTCTGCCTCCACCAGCTGCTGAGGGCTACAACTCTACACAAAGAGCACTGATGATTTCATATATTTAATTTCTCTTTTTTTAGATAAACAAGCCCAAAGTTCTTGTGTCATGAATAACAATCAAGGTTTTTTAGGAAGTATGGTTCCTTGGGCCTCAAATGTGCACATGCACATGACCTAACTCAGAATCAGGCGCTCTCAAGTCAATGAATTATTAATAGCGTGAACCGAACAGCGAAACGAGCAGTATTATGTTTCATTATACTGCGTTCATCCACCATGAAGTTGACTCAATCCCAAATGAGTTGGTGGGCGCTGCAGGGATTACAATTTTGGCTTCTCGCTGACAAAATGCTGTGTTTTCTAGAAAGTATTCTTTCCAGTGGACTGATATTGACACAAGGCGTTGAGCTTTGTCCATGCTAATTATTAATGGCACTCTCCTTGAATAGTGCCATGAAATCCCCTCGTGGTGTAACTTGCATTACAGAAATGTTATTGTTGTTTTGGTTTGTAACTGAGAAGGATGCATGCAGCTAAAGAATATTGAGTGGCATGCACTTATGTGTATCCCTCCATCTACAACCTGATATTTATGCACATTTTGGGGTGTTCTACCAAATGCATGGTCTCGCGCAATGTAGATGCGCGCTCGGGCTGTACACAGTTTGCTTCATGCGGACGTGGCAGCTTTTTCTGTATACAAAACAAGCTCTTTGGAATTAGCTATACTGTATTTATAATTCCGATTTAAATGTGCAAACATTGTTTCCCGTGAACATTTTTGGTATAACTAAGAAATTCGCTGTAAACAAATGTTTTTGGTACGCTTAGAACACTCGTTCGTGAACTTTAGCAGGACATCCATTGCCGTCTGCAGTGGGCTTCAGCCTGTCCGCGCAGAGACTGTATGGGTGGCGAAATTAACCCCCCGCCGATGCAGAAAGCATACTTGGCCCTTAACCACTGAGGTTGTGCAGAAATGCCTGAGCTGAGCAATATGGCTGACATCTGTCGTCCTCATTCGTCCCCCTTCTCCAGGTGGTGGCATACCACTACTGCCAGGCAGACAACGCCTACACCTGTCTGGTGCCCGAGTTTGTCCACAACGTGGCAGCACTGCTGTGTCGCTCCCCGCACCTGGCAGCCTACCGGGAGCTGTTGCTACGGGAGCCGCATCTGCAGAGCATGCTCAGCCTGCGGTCCTGCGTGCAAGACCCTCTGGCCTCGTTCAGGAGAGGGGTGCTGGAGCCCCTGGATGCACTTTACAGAGGTGATGATGATGTGCCTTTATCGCCACGATGTCTTAAGTTATGGTTTGTTAGGCTTGTGCTGCTGGGGTTTTGTCAGCTAGGGATGGCACGATATACACTCATGCTAGCATATTTTAACTAGCCGTTAGTGAAATGTCTGAAATTAGCCCCTGGTGTTGAAATGACGCTCGAGTTCTCTACGACTCTTCCTCAGAAAGTTCATATTGTTAATGTGTTTTTATGTCACTATATTTAGTTTTATGGCACTATATTTGTTCTAGTCCCGGTATTGAAATGTGCCGACGCCTGCTGTTTATGCTGACCGCAGGGTCAATTATGTTGTTCTGACTGAAACGCTTTTAGAATTGCAGTCGTCTGAATGTGGTGCTGTCGGTATCAGCGATGTCACCTTTATGTTTCAGAGAGGAAGATCAGCTCCGACGAGGACCTCATCGTTCTCATCGACGGTCTGAACGAGGCAGAGTTCCACAAGCCTGATTATGGAGACACCGTAGTCTCTTTCCTTACCAAAACAATAAACAAGTTTCCTCCCTGGCTCAAACTGGTGGTCACAGTTAGAACCACATTACAGGTAAGGGACGACAGCCCTAAGGTTTGCTTCCACTAGCCGTAGTTCTCAAACATGTAGAACAATGATTCCCAAAAATTGCTTGTAAGCAATGTTTTTTTTTTAATATACACTATTTTATTAGCACAGCAAAGAATAGCACTATAGCATATTATAAACACCATTAGAAGTAAGCGTACTTTCTATTCAACACAATAGCAGCAAGTAAGCAGATTTTATATTCAACAAAATAGCAGCACTGAGCTCGATACATTGTGGTCACGCTCGTGTTTGTGTTCTTCTCCTGCTGACCCAGGACATCGCCAACATGCTGCCTTTCCACCGCATCTCCCTGGACGGGCTGGAGGAGAACGACGCCATCGACCAGGACTTGCAGGGCTACATCCTGCACCGCATCCACAGCAGCCCCGAGATCCAGAACAACATCTCGCTGAACGGCAAGATGGACAACACCACCTTTGGCAAGCTCAGCGCCCACCTGAAGGCACTGAGCCAAGGCTCCTACCTGTACCTCAAGCTCACCTTTGACCTCATCGAGAAGGGCTACCTAGTCCTCAAAAGCTCCAGCTACAAGGTACAAGTCATAGAGCTATTGTTTAGTACTTCAGGTTATTTCTAGGGTGTTATTCAGGGTGTTATAAAAGCAGAATGTTTTTATTTTATTTTTTAATTTATAGTAAAGTTTATAAAATTATGCAGTAGTACGTTTAGTTAGTGTTTCACTTTTTGCCCCTGGCAAATATTGCAGAAATCATTATATAAAATATAATGCTATATATAACATAATAGCTTTTGTATGGAGAAGAAGTCAGCTTTGTCCTCCCTCCACAGGTGGTGCCGGTGAACCTGGCGGAGGTGTACCTGCTGCAGTGCAACATGCGCTTCCCCACCCAGTCGTCCTTCGAGCGGGCACTGCCGCTGCTCAACGTGGCCGTGGCGTCACTGCACCCGCTGAACGACGAGCAGATCTACCAGGCCATTAACGCTGGCTGCCTGCAGGTAGGAAGGAACAGAGAATGTAGAAGCTCCTTTCCTGGCCTGGCTCCGCCCGGCTTATTGCTCTTGGATCACCTCCCAATGGAGCGTGTCCAGACCATATTCACACAGTACATTCTGGGTTTGGTAACACAAACCTACTGTTTCACCCAATTGAGAATTATTTTCACATAAACTACTACTGTGGCTATGCCATGTTCAGTCCAAGAGAAACTAGAAATGGTTTATCCTTTAATGGAGATTTATTTTCACGTATTACTATGGCTATATCATAAATATATATAAAGGTAACACGCAGGGTAACATTTGAATATATAACTGAGCTAACACAAATGGGGAACATGCAATTGTAGATTATGATCTGCTTTACATGCAAACGTGTTGATTTCTTATTTAATATTTATAGGAAACCTAAGCTTCTGTATTTGTGCAGGGATTAAGCGTATCCCGAAAAATATTTAGTTTGTGCTGGGACATTTTTGAATGCATCCAATTTGACACGTATTTCCTAATCGGTGTGTTTGTTCACTAGCACGGTGTTGTTAGCACAGCGTGTTTGCTCATTTTCCTTTGTGAACACGTTGTGTACAGCATATTTTATTTGTCGTCACGGAGAATGAGCAGCAGTTCAACCACCATAGCGTTCCCATGCCTCCCAAGTTCTGGCCAAGCCTATCCCCTGCCATTCACAATGCTCATACATTTCACAACTCTCACTGTGAGGCATTGCAAATGATATATAGTTAAGCTGAGAACGTCTGTATCTTTACATTGCATATTAGATCACGTACGTCTGTAAATGTATGACATAGATGCTGTTACTTGTCGGTTTCCTACGACAACTGGTGTCTGCTATATGCTGTGAATGTCCCCAGGGCACGCTGGACTGGGAAGACTTCCAGCAGCGCGTGGATAACCTTTCGGTGTTCCTGGTGAAGAGGAGAGACGGCACCAGGATGTTTGTGCACCCGTCCTTCAGGGAGTGGCTGATCTGGAGAGAAGAGGGAGAGAAAACAAAGTTCCTCTGCGACCCGCGGTAAGCGAGGGAAGGGCTGGACGCAGGTCCGTGTTTCGTTAGATGTAAACACCTGCACACGCATAATGGGGTTTGATTATGCGCTTGTATGTAAATGGAGAGATGCGCGGTGCATCGTGCAGGATGTTTATGAATGAAGATTAAAGTGTGGCGTCTGACCATCCCATTCTATTACTCTCTTGAATAATCAACCTTGTGTTCCCTTGAGGTGTTTAACTAATGAATGTCCCATTTTGGATCAAAACTCAGTCGATGGGTAAGCAGCCAGAGCGATGCGGTCGCAGAGCGAAAGCGTTTTACGCTGATGTGTTTTTCTCTCTCTGCCGCCACCTCCAGGAGTGGACACACCCTGCTGGCCTTCTGGTTCTCTCGGCAGGAGAACAAGCTGAACAGGCAGCAGACTATCGAGCTGGGCCATCACATCCTCAAAGCACACATCTTCAAGGTATCGCGCTGTCTTTCCATTTACACACACACACACACACACACACACACGGACACACATACACAGCTGCCACTTTGCTCGAAGCTCATGAATATTCATGACGTATATCTCCCCATTCCAGGGTCTCAGCAAAAAAGTTGGGGTTTCCTCGTCCATTTTGCAAGGCCTGTGGGTGTCCTACAGCACAGAAGGCCTTTCAACTGCACTTTCTTCCCTACGAAACCTCTACACTCCTAACATCAAGGTACGCACGCAGCTATGGCGCAGAGTAATTGGACACTGAATGTCACCCCATACCAGTGAGCTAAAACGGCAAAAAAATGTTATACTAAGAATTTAGCTTTTTATGCTAACGTTGTCAAAAGAATTGAGACAAAAACCAACACTATCAAAGAAGATATGTGCTTCCTAGATATTA
>JAODTR010000011.1:2128297-2146408 GCA_025399935.1 Amblyopsis rosae | reverse complement strand
CCCCCCCCCCCCCCCCCCCCCCCCCCCCCCCCCCCCCCCCCCCCCCCCCCAAAAGCGTCCCTGCAACATCCCTGATTCTCACCGTAAACACTTTTTTTTTTCTCCCTCACCGGTTGCCATGGTGCAGCGTATTATCTGAGCTCCATTGATGATTTAAGTCTGAGGCTGAACATACTCAGAGGTGGCTGAACTAACTCGGCTGTTTTGAAACCAATCCCATCTCAGTTTGTCAACTTAAAGTCCAGTGTTAGTTTCAGAGTTTGCTAAACCTGCTTTCTGAAGAAGGACCCTGGTCATCAGGTATTGTAT
This sequence comes from Amblyopsis rosae, assembly GCA_025399935.1. Taxonomy (NCBI): domain Eukaryota; kingdom Metazoa; phylum Chordata; class Actinopteri; order Percopsiformes; family Amblyopsidae; genus Amblyopsis; species Amblyopsis rosae. The sequence continues at coordinate 2,146,099 of JAODTR010000011.1, read as the reverse complement.
ATTTGTTTACACATATGTTGTCCTTTATCCTTTCCAAACAGTATGGATGCTGTCTGGCAAATTACTGCATTTATAGCTTGAATTACATATATAGTAATATACAGTACACAAGTTGAGGTTCATGAGGTGATACTACTGGAAATTAAACGCTTTGTTTACTTCAAGTATATGATTCTTCAGAACACACAACACACGAGGAGATTGGCCCACAAAAGGTAACTTGTGTGACTGATAACAGAATCCTTAAGAATGTGCCCCTAGTCTTTCTTGGTTTTATCTGTAAGAAGGTATACCAAGCCAGGTATGAGTACCATGACCACTTGTGGCACTATAATGAACTTTATAAAGAAAAGAACATAAAATAAGACTGGTGGATGGACTGGCATTGCCAGGCAATTAACATGGTACAAGCTCATGGAAGACAGGGCTATGCATAAAGCACGTGGGGCCCTGGGAAGAGACCATCCACCAGGCTTCCAGTACTGAGCTAATCCTAAACCTAAAATGGCACCACAGTCACGTGTCAACGAAGATAAGGGGGCTGTATCCAACCGAATCCACTCCGAATGAATACACCATTTCTTAGCCAAAGTAACAGACCTGGAAATGTAAAACAGAATTGCATTTGCCTTCACATAAAGGATTTAACTGACATTGGGGATGACAACAAAGATGAGTTTCTACTGTTTACACTTTAATTTTTGTTAAATTACAAAATTACTGGGTAATTAAGGGCAAACATTCTATATTTAGAAAATATAAAAATTCTCACCAGGAAAGGTCGATTCCCAGCTGGTTCAGTGCAACATACAGAAACAGAGCACTGAGGAGCAAACTAAAGCTGGAACCAACAAAGAACAGCAGGGGGCGATGTTCTGGAACTCTGTGGTTTATAAGCACACCTAGAATAAACCCTGGAGAGAAATAAAATTGACAATTGTTTTTTGGCGTTAGTAGTGCATTTCAATTGATTGCTTGATTTAACAAAACATTTAAATCCATAAGTATCAGACCTGTCACAGAGCCAGCGATGACTTGATGAGGGAAATGAGCCAGAATAAATATCCGTGAGAGCCCAACTGCCACAAGCATGGCAAGATAAAATATGTATGGGACTGCAGTCAACAGCTTGCTGAAGGCATAAAAAATAAAATATTGACTTCCACTGGCTATTGTTACGGTAGGTTACTGGACTGAAATACATAAAGTTACAAACCTCTGAGTACGGGAGTACAAAAATGATCCTAGAGATGACACTACGACCCACCAGACCGCAGCAGTCACCATAGCATGTCCAGAAGGACTGCCTGTAAGAATAATAGCAGTTTTATAGTCAATTGTCAATTGGTGCACAATTTATTAATTTCATTATTGTTAACATGTATGGCGTCTCATGATATATGTCAAGTTAATTTTAGCGAATACCGTACATACCTGGGCCAGTTTCACAAGTGGAGGCAAACTGGTTAACTTTGGGTGGATTATTGACAAATAAACGGGATTCGCCTATCCACCAAAATGGCCTCTCCCCGAAGAGTATCCTGACAAAATAAATATTATAGTCTAAATATAATGTATACCGTAATGTTTATTTTTCTGTGTACCAGTAGTCACTGCAACGTTCCGCTACTGTGTGTTTGTTTCACCGTGGGAGGGTAAATAGAGGCGGACTAGATTATGCGAACCGGAAATTCAGATGTGTATGTATTTGTTGGCTGCTGATATTGATAATTCAGATTCAGTGTCTGATATAAACAGGCAGTCAGAGTACGTTTACACTTACCATTTGAACACCAGGTTTAGCCACTCTGATATAGCAGCTACCCAAATAACTGCCACTCCAGTTCTTTTGCAGATAAAATATGCCAGAGGAAAAATGAGCAGAAACGCTGCTTTCGGATCACCCATATGAGTTGTAATCATCCAAAGTTGTTCTTGACCCATCGTTTTATGCTGGAGAGTTTCCGCTAACCAAATGCCTTGGCTATGAACTGCTTCCATGTTGTCTTCCAATAATAAATATAGCAGATCAACAAACAAAAAAAGACTACAGAATCAAAATCCAGTCATCCTGTCTGCTACATAGGGCTACCGTACAGTCGGCTACTGTACGATACAGCCGGGTGCAGCTGAGCACCATGCAGAGCACATTGATGTACCGTCGTATTCGACCAGCGGGGGGAGCGAATACTAACGGTTTTTATTTTAACTAACGGCAAATCAATAGCTATTGTGTTTAATTAATATTACAAAACTGAATTAAACGTAAACTCATTCGCGAACTTGACTGTATAAAGTTCGAACAAAGTATAATAAGTGTGGTTAAGAGAAATGACTACGACTCGATACTGTGTTGTAATGAATGGAAATATGATGCAACGTGATTTGACACGCCCAACTATCGTCTGTATACGACATCGCGTTGTTTCACGTAAGACAGGCGCTCCGGTTTCCTGGCGGAGAAGATGGCGGCTCCTGGACCGGGGGAGTATTTTAGCGTCGGGAGCCATGTCTCTTGCCTCACCTGCTTGGGCCAACGTCTACAAGGAGAGGTGGTCGCCTTTGACTACCAGTCCAAGATGTTAACTTTGAGTATCCTTTTCGTTTCGATGTGCAAATGACTCATTGGCCTCCCTGGCTGCAAGGGCCTGTAGGGTAGCTGAAAATATGTCAAATAGTGATCCGCGCAGGCGTAATTTGTGGTAGCCGAGTTGCATATCTTTGTCCGTTTTAAGTATTGTAGTGCACCGGTTGTTTCTTATTAACTTCTGCATATGTGTTTACATTTTGTGCGTGTAGCGAGGCTCTATTGTTTTATTTATATTTGTTGCTAGTAAGTGTATTTGTCCCGAGTCCACACATTCTATTGCCAGACCCTAACACGGATCACTATCTGGCAACGAATTCTAGTATGGCATCATGGCTGTGTGGTCTCCACAAGCACAGTCTGTTGCTAGTTAGCCAGCTAAGTGACATGTACTGCATTTGTCTTTCACTTCGATCCAGCGGATAGTTTCATGTAAGTTGTTACACGTTGCCTGAGAAAGTAGGTGATTGTTTTTATAAAGATTAAATTAATACATTGACCCCGATTCACCTCCCTTATCCACTATATGCATGTTGGTTTCAGCTAAGCTAACGTGCTATATTGTGTTAGCCTCTGGTCCGGCAGTCCCATACTGCGGCTAACTGCTAATTTAACGAAGGGAAGTTGTCAGCATGCTTTACATTTCCATCACTATAGTCAGACGCAAGTATTATTGTTGGAACACCAGATGGATTACTAACAACCATATTTCCTTTCGAACATGTCACCTAACGCTAGTTGGTTGTGTGAATGGCTATAGGTACATTCGCAATGTATTCAAATGGGGAGCTTATTACTGTACCGTACATTGTGTTTCTTCACCCGTTCATGGGCGAGTGTGTAAACCTCAACAAGGTTGAATGGGGTGATGCCTCTTTACGACCAACTGGTTTAAAATGCTACACACACGACTCATCTCAGATAGCACATAGTGCCTGCTATGTTTAGCAAAGTGTTTTTAGTGTGTGTGTGTGATATTCTAAAATTATTAATTTAACTTGGAATGTGGGTTTATGAGCAAATCAATTATTGTGATTAATCCATTGTATATAGATAATAGTTATAAAGCATCAAAGTGTATACAACATTATTTGATGGGGATTTATGGACTTGTAGTATCTTTATATAATGGTAAAAATATGCATAGAATCGGTAATCCAAATTGGTTGGTAGGAACACTTTTGTGAACAGTACATTTTTAAAGGTAGGACAGTCAATGTCAACGTTAAACACTTATTATTTCCTATTTTAATTGGGGGGGGAAAGGAAATAATTACTAAAGTGAGATTTTATGGATGCCTATACACGTTTAACTCTAGGTGGCAGCAGTGGTCATGCTAGCCTGTGATGGGCATTGGGTACTACTGATAGTCACGTTCATGTTGAACAAGTTCAGCATGTAAATGCTCCACATTTAGATGTATTACCCTGATTGGTAACATACCTTAACTTTTTCTAAGAATGTGCTTCCTCCAGCGGAAAGCCAAATCTCAATGACGTCATCCTGATCAACTTAGCCTATGTTTCTGAAGTGGACATAATAAATGACCGCACTGAGACTCCTCCTCCCCTAGCATCACTGAATGTTAGCAAGGTGAGTCTCTGCAGTATTGTGTTCTATGGCGATAATTTGTGTCACTGCTAATGTATAAGTTTTTATGGGCGGTGATTAATTAATTTTCTTTCAATTGTCTCTCTGTATGCAGGTCAAATGTATTCTTATATATTTTTTTAATTGATAGGAATAGGAATTAGGGATGCACGATAATTTTCGTCAATATGGAAATCACGAATATTTAACACAATTACTTTGGAAATATGTTGCATGTACCGGACTTAAAATAAAATACACAGTCAAACAAAGCAACAAATTCCTGTGGATTTTTGCACGTGCGTGTCAATAAAAACAAATGACAAAATTTAAGTTTACTTGCAAAAAGTAATGTTTTTACATATAAATGTTTTTCCCCTTGATTTATATTGTTTTGTGATTTATAGGAACCGGAATTGAAATCACCATTGAAATTCAATGTAATTGCACATCCCTAATAGAAATCCTACCCTTTTTAACAGTGCTTAGTAGAGTAACACTCTTGTGATTGTTAAGCAGGGCCAGCAGTACTGCATTGATGTTTATTGTAAAGAGCAACAATTCTGCCTTTCACATCCTTTCACAGCTTGCCAATCGAGCACGGACAGAGAAGGAGGACAAGCTATCCCAAGCCTATGCAATCAGTGCTGGGGTTTCCGTGGAGGGCCAACAGCTATTCCAGACTATTCACAAAACGTAAGCATGTGATTCAGCTCACATTCACCGCAAGAGAAACTGGTGACAGTCAGATCAAGGCTCAAGATGTTAATAGTCAACTGTTGCGCATCCTCTTTTGCCAGCAAATTGTAGAAACGACTATTTTGCAAATGGCTTGCCATTGAGGTTTTGATGCATGTGAATGAGGTCCAATGTGGCTTTATAAGTTGGATCATTCAGTAGACAAATTATCACTCACTTGTAACTATGGGTGTAACGGTACACTGATGTCAGGGTTCGGTTCACACCACGTTTCAGAAGTCACGGTTTGGTACATTTGTGTTTTTACACAAATAGCATATAAGCTTATAGCCTATATAACCTCACGTTTGTTTTTTCCAGAACGTGCCATACCATGGAAAAATACAGTATATTGTAAGAGCAGAAATATACTATAAATACGTTTTTATTAGACCAGATGGGCTCCCTTTCACAATATTTTCATTGATCCAACTTATGTTGTATTCATAACTTGGTTGCTCACATGACTGCTTGTCATGTTATTACATTCATGATTCTATGTAAATGTCCTAAATCATGCCTAATATTATGTTTATACTGCTTGATGCGGTTGTAACATGTGGAGACGCCCCTTCCATTGATTCTTTCTGTGTACACATATACACGTGCGCACTCTGCATTCTCACCCCCACATGTTACATTGCTGTAACATGTGGGGGTGAGAATGCATAGCTCATAATAACAGCAGTTATTATGAGCTAGTTACTTACATTAACTACTGCAGGACAGGTAAACTCAGTCGGTAATTTGAACGCAGTTCACGTGCATGGCAGTCCAAATGCGGAGAAAAATACTCAACTTTAGTTCCGCGTGCATTGTGCAATGGTCTTTGATGTGAAACATCACCAACACAACATACTTTTCTAATCCAACACTTAACATTTGCACCACACAGCTGTTTTGAAAGCATGACAGGCGGGTCTAATTTCAGCCAAGGCTTACAGCCTAAACGCTCCTTTAGGAAGTTAATATGTAATTATATAAATTCAGAAAACCCATTTAGACACACTGGCATTCATTGTGTTATCAGTGTTCTTTCAAAACCTTTTTTGCCTTCCATGGTCGCCATTAAGGAGTGCGTACATTTTTTATTTTTTCCTACTCTTGTGATTCCACGGGCGTGTGTAACGCACTATTTGGCTTCAAAGCGGGTTTGTTCGTCCTCCACAAGACATGAACTTCCACCAGAAGAATTTTGGAAGCGCAGCGCAGATTGCCGAGCTCAAAAAAACTACTTTGCCTGTCCAACGTGACTTAATTTTTAAGGAAGATAATTAGTAGGCTACTCATTTCCACTCTAGAGATGAAACGATATGAACATTCCATATAACAATTCTAGTAACCAAAGTTATCACAGGTTAACAGTATTCTCACGGTATTGTTAATGCGCTGAATATAAAAAAAGAAGCTATTGACATAAATAGCATAATTTATGCAGATAACATAATAGTCTAAACACACATGCATGTTTTATCTGCTCAGTACCTCCTCTCTCTACTAATTTCTTATGGTACAAATTGCATTGATTGTGCAGTAGGCTATCAACCATAGACTGTATGTATAAATAGACTAACCCTCTGTGACATCACCCATAGCTTTTCTCAAGAACGGATTAGAACACCTCGCTGGCTCTGGCTGTCTTTGCTTTACCTCACTCCGCCTGTAACGCCCCATATTCATTTAAATGGGATGCATGTACGGCGAATACGTTTTTAACTGAAAATTCACCCCCCAGTACAGTGGTCATGAACGGGGAGTCTAGCTATAGAGACCAAAGCTGTTCTTTGAACCAGCCAGTAAACATGTTTATTTTTGATGTAACATGATTTTTTTTTTAAACATTGTAGTCTATGGGGATTGACTCCCTTTTGCAGCTAGCCTCAAGCGGCCATTCGATTAGCAGCAGGGCTTTGCACTTCCTCATTGTATTAATTTCTCAGAACCGGAGGTTCCTGCTTGCTATTAACCAACATGTCGTGCATGTGTTGTTAAAACAGTTCAATTATGTAGAATCATGAATATATTAACATGGCTGACAACACATTCAGGGGAGCAGCAAAGTTACTTATATAGACTAGGCTGTATAGCCTTTACAGTGTTTGACAACACTGTAGGATCAATTAATTGCGCTGGGCCTGCGGAATTACAAACGAAGCAAAATATTTTCTTAGCCTATGCTACATTAGGCTCTGTAGGCTAGCATTGTGTTATTATTATTATTTTTTTTTTCCCACTCTAAAAACTACTTCAATCAAACTCTACACTTTGTCATTTCTGGAATTGTCCTTGTATAAAGGATTTGTGGTGTCATATTTGTTTTTGTTCTGGCCTGCCACGCCACAGATGTAGTGATGGGAAATACCATCGGGAGTCTGCACACGTTGTTTTGCACACATTTTATTCTGTATTTTGTATCTGAGCTGTGTGGCTTGGATGCAACGTTATGCCTATCTTTAGCGAAGCAGAGCGGAGAGCTGCCTCTGAGACCCAGCGCGTCTAGTACAATCGTTGACTAGAGTGGCCGTGATCAGCTGCGGAGGCCACAATGGAGCCAGAACGCGTCCGGTGGAACCCATTAGGGTTGCATTTGATTCAACAAATGTTTTTTGCACCGAATCTCAAGTACTATTTGGTGTATTAAAATCTCACATACATTACCCTCACATTGTGTGTGTGGGTGAATAAGAGAGAGATGCAACAGTATAACTTTCAACATCATTTGTCACTTGGGGAGGTGGACATGGCATTTAAAAGTGTTAATCTGCTGTTAAAAATATCTGATGCTGTTGCACCTTTACAGTCACAATCTGTCGCTTCTCCTAAATCATGCTTACTCTTACAGCATCAAAGACTGTAAATGGCAGGAGAAGAACATAATTGTGATGGACGACGTCGTAATCTCTCCGCCTTACCAGGTAGAGAACTGCAAAGGCAAAGAGGGGAGCGCTTTAAGTCATGTACGCAAAATAGTAAGTGCCCCCACACTAACTTACAGTCTATCGTCATTATGCATGTTTCATGTTTTGTACCCTTTATCTACTGAGAGGTTGTTGTTGTTTTTTTTTTTTAACCCTGCAGGTTGAGAAACATTTTAGAGACCTGGAAAGTCAGAAGTCCATGCAACGTTCACAAGCACAGCAAACACAGAAGGAATCCACTTTATCTTCTTGAGTTGGCAGCGTGGGTCGGCCAGGGAAGGCGACACAGGCAGTTCTGTTCCCCACTTCCAAACTAGGTCGGCATTCCTTGCCCTCAGTCTGAGACCACGAGGAGGAGAGCTGAGGGCCCCGGGCCCGGAAGATCAACATACCATTAAAGAAAAAAAGATAAAAAAGAGAGGAAAGAATCTTAAATTAGACTTTATCAAGAATAATTTAATTGTCAACATAACTAACCTGTCTCATTCTGCCCCCCACCCCTCCCTCCTGTCCCTAAAGCTTATTTCTTTTCCACCCGCCTCAATTCCATTTCCTCAGAGAAAACTAGAACAGTCAGAAAGGCTTGTTAGCTTTATTTTCTGTCATTGCTTCCTTTTGCTGTATCCATTTTCTGTGTCTGTATTTTCTGTATTTTAAACAAAATGTGACTTGAAATGCCACACTTTAAAGGACATTTTCTAAAATAAAAGTAACAAAAATTCTGACTGTAATACTGTAATTATAATAACTTTTTGAACAATTTAACAGTTTATTTGCCTTTTTTTTTTTCATTTTGTTTTCAAACACTTGCTTTGGCTATTGGGGTCCAACAATCCATAACTTAAAATTGATTGATTAAGACATCAGCATTGTCTGACTCTAGGGGGTATTACATGAGCTAAAGGATGATTATTTGTATAAAGCTCTCTTGTATACTGGCTTAAACAGTTTTGGTTTACGTGAAGGGCTTATTTAAAAGGTGTTCTCAGTGAAGTATCTCTTGACAAAATACCAAGGAGTCTTCTCTATTGCTTCTTACTAACTCTGACATTAATTAGATGGAACTGAACCCGACAGTCCCCTGATTAGGTAAACAATGTATTATTTAAATGTGTAAAGCATCTGGTTTCTCTCCAGTTGTCGCATTGGAACGCTCAAGAAAATGTGTCCTCTGTACTAAACTATTTTCTGGAACTATTGCCATGTAATTTGTTACTGCTAATGCTGGTCCAGAAGAGTATACTTTTCTTTTTTTATTCTTGTGCAGATGTACAGGTGAATTTCAGGTAGGCATGTGTATTTGTTTACCTTGATTTCTCACTGTTTCTCAACAAAATGAAAATACAATAAGAACAATTCCTGTTCATGGTCAGTGATCTGCGTTTTTTATGTAATGACGTAGTATATCAGCAGTTACACTAATGAAGTGAAAACTATACAGCATGCACTTATATTCCATGAATATAACATTAACTAAAAACTGACATTGGATGTTATAGTTTAACACATGGGTAAGTTCTTTCTCCGATAGTAAATTTTAGCTTCAACTGTTCCGATGTAAAAATTTATAGGAAAGTTCTCAAAACTAGATGTTAGCAGTATCATCTGAAAATCCTTATTTTGGGAATGGGGCCAAAATGGATGTGGGTTGTTTCCCACATTCTCAGTTGTCTAAGACTAATCCTTCTCTAATCAGGAATATTCCATGTTGACTCAACAGGAGTTACTTATTTGACTTGGACATTATTCCCTACTAGTGGTCTGCCAGGTTACATACGGTAGGTTGTTAACTTGGGGGAATTACTATTACACAATGAATTTACTCTTACATTTGCTCACTTGTACTGTATACCACGACTGGGAATAGGTTGACTTTATCTGAAGCTTAACTCCAGCTGTGACATGTTTGGTGTGATTGCTTTGCTGCTACTTCACTCCAACCTGGTTTCGAGCAAACCGTGTCCCAACCACTGCCTGTGCTATGAGTCTGCATACCTGGTGGACTGTCAATCACGAGGGCTTACCCACGTCCCTCGCAACATCCCTCATGTCACCTGGCTTCTGGACCTGAGCAGAAACACCCTGTCTGAGATAAGAAACACCTCCTTTACTGCATTGTGGGCACTCAAAACCCTCTTACTTTCCAACAACAGCCTCCAAGCTCTGCAGCCAGAGGTAACAAAATATGTGTGATATAGTCTGCAGTCACTACCTGATGCTACTGATGTTAAGTAATGCTAATCTATGTTTGTATATTCATTGGTCAAAACTATTCCAGTCACTGTCATCGCTGCGTTTTCTGGAGAGGTTGGACCTGAGTTTTAACCGTCTGCGCTGGCTCCCCCAAGACTTTTCCCAAAGTCTGTCTTCTCTCCAGGAACTCTGGCTGAGTCACAACCAGCTCCAGCACTTGGACTCTCATTGGCTAAAACATTTAGAAAACCTCAGGAAACTAGATCTCAGTCACAACGGCATCTCGGTGATAGATAGTAAGTCCTTCAATAGCCTCGCCAGTCTGAGATTCCTAAACTTGGAGGAGAACAAGCTGGACTTGCTTAGCGATGGTCTTCTGATCAGACAGCACAGCCTGGAGGTGCTTCTTCTCAGCCACAACAACATCTCTGTGATCGAGGTCGATGCTTTGGCGGCTTTACGCAGTCTGACTCTACTGGGTCTCCAGGGAAACCAGCTAGAACACCTCAAATTCAAGACCTTCCTGAACCTCCAGACCACCAGAACCTTCTTGCAGATGTCCCTCAACCCCTGGGCCTGTGACTGCGAGCTACACCGCGTGTTCAGCAAGATCCAGTATGTCAGACATCTGCAAGTGGAGGATTATAAAGACATACTCTGCATTTCCCCCAACCAGCTTGCGGGAGCCTTCCTGTCTGAAATGGACAACCAGCTGTGCATGGCTGAGATGGGCACAGTGCTGTGCATCAGCCTTGCGGTCGTTTGCGCCGTGATCGGCGCCCTGGTCAAAGCACAGTACAACCAGAAGAAGCAGGAGGTTGAATTAAATGAAAACAAACCACCAGAAAAAAGGAGAAGCATTTGGTGATTGTGGAGAAATTGTGTCTAGTGTATAATCAGATTGGGATACACACAATCTGTGTTTATTACCCATAAACTCTGGAAGATGTATTTTTATGTTATAATGGAGTTATGTCTGAAATTAGTTTATCCTGGTATTAATGGAATGTATTGTACGCATTGGTAGGGTTTACTTTTACGCTTGCTGTGAGACTCAAACGTGGTAGTGTTACCTGCTGAGCTGCTCTGCAGTAAAGTATTAAAAACCTAAAGAATATAAATATTTATACTGATTGTAGATATTGTACACAATTAGTATGATGCTGAGAACTCAACTAATTATAAATGTTACATTATGTGTCGTTACTGAAAATGGCTGTAGTAGTAAATGCATTAGACAAGCAGATGTTCAGATTAGAATGGCGTATGGCATGCGTTTAATTCATTCCAATGCCAGAAAATACACAGCTGTAACCATTTAGTAATACTTACTGAATAATATTGGCAGCACGTGTCAACAAAATGTACAGCAATGATAGAAAGGCTTGGCCATTTAAATTACCAACATTCCTAAATGTGACATACAAAACGGTTACAGTAGCTGCTCTTCTATATTTGCTAGTACACTCCTCGATTTATTTTGTTATACTAGGACCCCCAGAACTCCAACTCAAGACAACACAATAGTCCACACAAAAGCTGTGGGTGTATTTGGGGAGAGGAGTAGAGAACAGCGTGCGACCTATATGGACAGTTGGGGGAAGGAGTATAGAGAAAACCGTATTTATTCAACCACCTGGGTAATTCCAGACAAATCGAGGAGTTTACCTTTACAGTTGTTTTTATCACGTTGCCCCAAAATTCACAACCTTTGTGTCATTTTTCATAACTCTAGACACAAAAATCACAACTGATGCAACAAAATGCAAATTTTCACATCTCTTAACACATTTTTCAATTGCTTGGATACAATTCACATAAACCTTAGATCATTCGTTCATTGAAATCAGATCACACGTTCAATATGACACAACTTAACATCAAAGTATTACCATTTCAAAATGCAATTGAAACATTACATTTGAGATGACCGTCTATTCATTTCATTACAATTATCTAACTATCAATTGATAGAACTGCTCAAAATTATAAATACATGTTCCATTACTCTTAATGCATAGTTTTATGGAAAGTGGCTAACAATGTTGCATGTTAAGATCATTAACACTTCAGGATAACATGACTCTTTTATAACAATTACCGTTACCATTGATACTAATGACCAAATTCATTACTGATGAGTGATTTCACGTGGTGGTACGACATATTGATCAATTGAAATGAGTGGTGTCCACAACATAACCATAACATGGAGCTGGCAGGTGATTACAATAGACAGCAAGCAGTGGGAGGAAGACGTGGTCGAAACAATGGCAGGGGACATGCACCCTTTTTGAGAGGTGGTCGTAGGCCTCGTCAAAGAGGGGTACTTAGGCTTCACCAGAGAGCCGGCCATGGGCCTTGTTTGAGAGGTGTGGGTGAGCGCGGTAGAGGACAAGGCCACGGACCAAGACAGCGGCAGCAACAACAAAGAGTGTCCAATAAAATCCGAGCAATAGTTGTAGACCATGTCATAAATCATGACATGACAATGACTGAGGCTGCTTCAATGATTCAACCAAAACTCAGAAGATCAGCTGTGGCTTCAATTATCAGAACATTCCACAATGAGACCCGGTAAGTCTTCAGCATGCACTACAGTAAACATTACAATTTACATAATGGAGGCAGAGGCAAAATTCTGAGTGACCAACAAGAGAGGGCTGTGGTCAATTTCTTTCTGGCCAGAAATTATATTCGCCTTAAAGAAATCCGGCAGCACATCTTTGACAATAATGACATTTTCAACAATGTGGAAGCCATAAGTTTGTCAACTATTGCCCGCATTCTGAAAAGGCACGAGGTGTCTATAAAACAGCTATACCGGGTGCCTCTTGAAAGAAATATAGACAGAGTGAAGCAACTAAGAACCGAGTATGTATAATTGGCCAGCGGGCAACCATGCCAGTACCTGGACAACGTGGGGCCAACATCACCATTTGCGCCGCTATATCAAAAGTTGGTGCGGTGGGACGCAGACCTCATATTGGATCATATAATGCAGCTCTCCTTATAACCTTCCTTGAGGAGGTAAATCAGGTATGTAGAGCTGATGGTCTGACCTATGTCCCCGTGTGGGATAACATCAGGTTCCACCATGCTCAAATAGTGCAAGAATGGTTTCAGGCCCGTCCACAATTGACTGCCCTGTATTTACCCATACTCTCCTTTCCTTAACGCAATTGAAGACTTTTTTCCACATGGAGGTGGAAGGTGTATGATAGGCACCCTCACAAACAAGTCACCCTGCTCCAGGCTATGGATGAAGCATTCAATGACATCACAGCAGACCAATGCCAGGCCTGGATTCGCCAAATCCACAGGACAGGGTTGACAGAAATATAGAGTATTGTACTGTTACTGTAATCTTTTCATGGTACAGTTTGCCAGTTGAGAAACATTATTTTACTGTATTATATTTCATCAATACATTTCAGATTTTGTTCAATGATTGTACTGTGGTGTATTTTCTCAAATAGTCTTTTTACAGCAATGTATTTATGTTTAGAACTATAATGAAACATATATCACATATTTTGTACTACAATATTTAATGATCGTATGAACAGCTAAACAATGATTGTATTGGCATATTATGTGTCTGATCTAAACAAATGTTTTTATGGTACTTCACAATAAAGTTGTAATTTGCACCAGTGATCCTGCAAGTGCACAGTTTCTTTAAAGATATGATAGTACAATCCTATGTTTTGAACATAGGATAGCCTGTGTTACAAGTGGCTACCATTTTATGTTTCGTATCTAGAGTTGTGAAAAATGACACTAAGGTTGTGAATTTTCGGGCAAAGCGATAAAAAAAAAAAACAACTAAATAGAACATCAGTTTTTCATTCCAGTATGTCATTGTGAAACATCTCACTATGACAAGTTTACCTCTACAAACTGAAGATATTTCTTCATGTAGACTTTGCAAAAAGACGTAGTGTCAATTATCAGAGCGTAACATTTAAAAACAGAGCAACTCAATATTCCAAATAAATTATTAAAACAGCAAAAATGAAATGTTTTTTTCTCCACACCCACCCCGTCTGAAAAAGCAAAGCTGGCATTGAGTAAACACAGTATCCAAACATCGCCGCCTGGAGTGTAGAAATCCTGAGAGACCACTGTGTGACAGTACAATAACTTGAATTCGAAGCAAAAAAAAAAAAAAAAGGCCTACAATCTGAGCCAATCACAAGTCACGAGACTCGAGTGTTCAGCCGTCAGTAGCCAGGATCAGCACAGCTCCAAAAATGCCCACGTTGTGCCCTATCAGTTTTAACTGGTTCCAAAACTCTACCCTGCGAGTGTTGTGCCAGTAGATCAGGTTGCCATCGACCAAGAGGACCACTAGGGGCAGCAATGTGGCCATGACCTGGGCAGCCGGGCGGACGTAGCAGCCGGAGAGGAAAGCCAAGGCCAGCACGCCGAACAGCACCACCAGCAGCATCAGAGTGATCTCTCCCCCTGGGATGTGGTTCAGGTAGGCCATCCTGTCCTCCTTGCTGTGCTGGAGAGAGTACACCTGGTGGCAGGAAAGAAGTACTGCATCAAATAACACATGTAATAGTTCAAATTTCAAACAATTACAAATATATATTTAATTTAAAAATATGTGGGTGGGTTCAATTGATCTAGTCTAAGACTAGATCAGGCATACATACAATTACTTTTAAAGTATGAGGGGAACTTATTTCTCAGTCATTGACTGTCTGTGCCTTGAACTGAGTCAATTGCTTCTAAGCATCCATCAAGCAGAGAGAAGGGAGATTTATCCTCAGAGAACAATATTCTGGAACTAGGCCAGTCAGATAAACCATCACCATTATGCAACAGTCTCTATACTAAACTGTGCTCAAAGCTACTTTGTCAATTGTATGTTTTCTGCAATAATAAATGATTGCATCTTCAATGCTATGGTTTTATAAATGCCATTAATTTCTGTGTCTCTAGCTGTGTTACAGAAATACTATTGCAAATCTATGGAACATATTATTATATTATTGTTACCTGTGTATGTTGTATTTGGAGCAAACGAGGGCAGGGCATCCTGCTAAATGGGCCGTAATCAACTCAAATATGTTATACCAGTCCCTCTTACCATGCAGATTAGGTAGACCCCCAGGAAGACCTGCCCGGTAGACTGCAGGGATCTGGTGCGAGGCTTCTGCCTGTACACCTCCCCGGCCCCACTGGCTAGAATCAGGAAGCCTCCAATGATGGCCAGAGCTCTGGAATACATTCGGACCTGCAGGGAAATGAGAAAGGACAGTCAACATAGTCGAGCTTAGGCAAATCTGTTCCACGGTTATCACAGTTAAATATCAAGTTATTTAAATGAGAGGTCCCAACAATGTTAATGGTGTTGACACTTTGACCTGTTTTCTCTGTGATGTCAGTGACTTTTGGAATATGAACCTCTTTCTTTCATATATCATATGAAATCATATGAAATCATATGATATCATATAGAAAAGAAGGGCAGTTAATAAAACTGGGAACATAACAGGAAACTAAAGTCTAAACTGATAAATAGTATTTGATTTTCATACTCTCTTCAGTAATGTTGAGCTAAATGTAATTTTACACACAAAAAAAAGAAAGACTCACCTTAAGCCAGTCTCCATAGTGCACCTGTTCACTGACGTAACATGCGTAAGTACTGACTGCAAATTGCACAGCCGCGCCCAGAGCAAACCATCTCCTCTTTACCCCAAAAGACATGAAGCTGGCACACAGCACAGAAACCCCCATGTCCACATACAGGTAGGGTACTTGGATGTCTGGCTTCCTGTAGACAAATAGCATTACGCCGATTTTAAATAAAACTAGAATATGATTGTGTATTTACATAGTATCTAAACTAGTTTGTTAAAAAGCCTAGCAGCATAACAGAAATGCACACTTCCATTTAATCCCATTGGCTAAGAAAAGAAACTATAGTCAGGTGTGTGGTTGTGACTGGTTGGTCAGCCCAATACCCCCGTTTCTACACCATTTATAACTCATACGAAAATAAAGACGACCACAGGCGGGACCACCAGATAAATTAGGGGTTTCCTACGCATAATTACAGACCGTTCCAAATTTGCCCAGGCCTCATTATACTGAACCGATTCCATATGGCTCTTGGGGGATACAGTCTACGGTAGAGCTAGGCCTATCAGGCTGCATCCATGGCTGAAACGTGACACCACGCTTGAATTAACATATCGCATGCAAATTTGCAAAACAATTAAACTCCGTTATCTAGTCACGTTTTCTTCACAGAATGTATTTCATTTGACGAGGTTACGGTTTAGAAGAGTGCAGCGCAGACGTCACGTCACTAATATAAAGGCATGACTGTTGGATCAGTATCCAGTCCAACTCCAGGTATTTCATTCCTAATGTAGGATACTCCTGTGCACCAAGGAAACAAATAATGTGCGGTAGGCTTCGATCGCATTCGTTGAATAGTGTGCTCTTCTTGGTGCAAGCCTTACCGCTTACCTTTTTGCGTCGGCGCGTTCAGCAAAGAGCATCAACATACTAAAACAATTCCAAAATCCAAAACGGGTCAATATAAATGCCCCAAGCTGACAGAGTATCCTCAAAACTTGTTTCCTACTAGGCGCTGCCATAGCTGGCATCTTGCTTCCGACCAACTGCACTGCAGAGATTAAATACATTTCCGGACGAAAACCGTAACTGCATCAAAATAAAAGCTTACGAAATATTCTACTATAAAGAAATGCAACACTCGTTTTCATGGCGCTTTTATTTTGATACCTAAACGTCTGCCGTCTTACGAGAGATGCAATGCTACCATCTACTGGCCAATGCAGGTAATTACACAAATATAATGGAAGTCTATCTGGAGCCTGAGCACTGGGTTATATTTGCAATAATGCATTATTAATTACAACACAAATATCAACAGCTAATTAATGATATAAGGCAACAGTGCCTTATATCATTAATTTAATTATATAAGGCACTAACCTTAACACACTCCAGAAAGTTAATTAACCTATCTTAAACGTAACTAAGCTGAAGTATTGTCGTTTATTGAGAGAGCTCTGACAATACAAATAAAATTACATCTTTAATGCTGGTTCGTACCACAACGTGTAATGACGTATTTATTAGCTACAATCATTCTCTTCTACGCACATATCGTTCCTAACTCATATTACATAGTTTCAGTCAGAGAAGAACACATACAAGGTCACCAATTTATGTTCACATGGATCTGCTGAGGTGCCCACTAGGATAACTTCCTGGGAGCCCCTCCCTGACCCAAACGCCCCAGTATTACACACAGACAGAACATAAAACTCAACCCTTTGTAGCCAGTTTGGCTGAATGAACATTTTAAATAAGCAAGTTGTTTTTTAAAGGTAATGTTTAGAGAATAATACAATTAATAATAATATAACAAAAGTAATATGAGTATTAAAAACACAAGGAATAAATAGCAATTCCAAATCTATCCAACATTTCTATTGGAACACTGTATATTATGTTTTGCCTTGTGACTTTAATTGTTTTGTGAAACTATACACACATTTCAAAACAGATAAGTCCAACGCACTCAAACAGTTGGGACAGTTGTGTTTACCACTGTATAACATCATCAAATTTCCTTTACTTACACTTTTTAATGTTGAAAGTTTGTTTAGTGCTTTTCCTATTTAGCATGGAGATCATAATATCCGACTGACACGCTCTCTGTGATCGAGACAGAGCTGGAGGCTGATGGGGGATCATCATCAATTTCCCTGGGGGAG
>JAODTR010000011.1:2112573-2128197 GCA_025399935.1 Amblyopsis rosae | reverse complement strand
GGCCGGGCAAACAACACCCCCCCCCCCCCCCCCCCCCCCTCCCCCCATTAAACCAATGTGTCTAAATTCAAGCGCTAGTTGCAAATATGTAATATTAACAAGAGTTGTTTCTCTCTCGTTTGCCCGTTACAAGGGTCTGGACGATACCGTTAAGAAACACGTGGCTTTTGGCACATCAAACAGCCAGCTTCCGTTCATAAAGGCTTCTCCAGGGGTTTCATTGTGGAAACAGCCAGGCCTGTCTCATTAGCAGGTAAAAAAAAAGTGATAAAAGTTTTCTCCATTGACGTGCTGATGCGTGACTCAAAGCTGGTTCCCATAGTTTGATACCTTTGACACCTTTCTCTCCCAAATGATTTCCTTGTTTTTCTATGTTGCCTGACATACATAAAAATTATTCCGAGGCTTTCCAGACTGATTCTCACGGCGAAATTAAATTGAAGCTCGTGAGACCATCCGAATCATTTTGAATGTGTCCGAGTAGTAACTGAACTTTCTAATCAGCGTCGTGGTTATAGCTATACGGGCCTGGTTTTCCAATCAGCGTTGTGCTTATAACTATACGGGCGTGGTTTACCATAGTGCCGACAGCGAAAACTACCAGATTGTTCATCCAATCAACTGCCAAGTATTTTTTTGAAAGTACAGCCATTCAAACCATTTCAATGTACGGCTCCCCAGTTGGACTTGTGACAACAGTTTCTCTGGCATGTCAGGTTATGACATACATGGATCTCACAGATACAGAAATCAGTCTGCGCTTATGGGTAGAAGGGCAATTCCAACTATCTGAGAGTAAACCAGTTGTGAACATGGAAGGAGTTTCAAATGCATGAGGGCGCTTCCACCCAAACCGCCAGTCTGAACTCACACACCACAGAAATATATTATATATTGCAGCAACTTCAACTCCACAAGCAAGCACTAGAAAATTACCGGTTCTATTTAAACATTGTCCTGTGAACGTCCACTTCATTTCAATTGCTTTTGCATTTCTCTTAGAAGTAGAAAAGTGATCTGTCTGTTGAGACATTTATTTATACAATTCAGAAAATGTTAACATCCATCCATCCACCCATGATCCATCCATCCACCCATCCATCCACACATCCACCCATCCATCCACCCATCCATCCATCCATCCATCCATCCATTCGCAACATATTGTACTGTATAGGTATGTGAGATAGTCACACTTTTCATGATACATCCTCTCTACATATCTGACAGATAAATGGTGACTACATGTCATAGACATCTGCACTGCCCCATCTTTAGAATAAACCCATGGACCACTAACCATTGAGGCCTTGTTCAAAGGGTGGCAGGAAGACCGTGTGCCTCGTCTTGTGCCCTGGGCTGTCAACTGGGGCATCATAAATTACTGTAATGAGGCACTGCAGTTGAAATGCAAACAATGGCTATATATCACCACATCTGCATGAGATGTTGTTAAAAACACAAAAATGTAGCCTTTGGCATTACAACATGGATAACTGGTGAAATATAAACCTATGACATTAATACATCGTCTGCACAAAAATATATCAGCTAATCAGTCTACATGTGTTATACTTCACATTATTGTATGAGAATAATGTAGCACAATCATACTGACGTAATGGCCTGCTGCTTGACCAATAGGCTTGCCCCAGTGTCATGGTAATTTAACTGTGTTTGTATGCTGTGATTATTATTAATACATTAGAATTGATAACTAAAAGGATGTGTTCACTTTTTTTAGCAAGAACTGTTCTATCATCATCATCATCATCATCATCATCACTTCTTCTAGAATGTATACGCTAATTGTCCAAATACTAATCACTTTAGTGTTAGTAATAAAACATACCTGAATGATGCACCTGTAATTGTGCTTATAATTCAGTTTAACTTCAAGCCTGCAGGTACCATGACCCATATACCCTTTGTAGAAATTGCAGCATAGTCAGACCTTTATGTATACTGTATGTTTCAACAAAATAGTAAATCATATATTATAGTCACAGTCCATGCTTCTATTGGGATTTCCTCTATAACGTGACAAAAACAGGAAGTTGTAATTATGAAGTAACTTAATTTAATCCTATGTAGCAATTATTTGTTTTTACTAAGACATTGCTTATAAGATAGTGTCTTACCGTATCAGCCCAGTGAAATGTATCAGCAGCAAGTATAAATGAATGAGGTGCTGACACACAATTATTTGTAAATGATGTTAGGTTGCAATAAAGCACTGTCCATGACATATTGGTTTGAATATACCAGTGATGTCACAATTTCACTAATGTTTTCTATCACATCACTTTCATTTACAGAAGCGCAAGTAAAGACAGCAAATGGTGTCACCGGATGCCATTAGTTATTAAACATACTATATACAGTATACTATAGTGTGTACAGCAACATCATGGAGGGAATTGGACTGTAACTGAAAAGAGGCATTGAAACATTGACAGCTGTCTGAATGTTAATTTCAGGTTTTAGAACTGTCACCCACTTTCATTAGACTAGAAACAGATGCGAAAAAAATGCCTTTTTAACTGAGGCAAAATTATCAGCTACATGGTTTCACCGGAAACTATGTATTTTCCCTGCAGCTAAACAAGAAAGAGAAGTCATATGCTATAACTAGCATACATAAACTGTCTCCATTACCGAACATTAAAGACTTATTTGCTAATTAAGGCTTTTGTTTGTTTCAAAATACTTGCCAAAATTATCTTGTATTATTTTCTACCATTTGCAAACCAATGACATTGTGAGGAGTTTCATAAATAAATAAATACACCATAACAATCTGCAGTACACCAAATGGTGGATACATAATAATATAATAATAATAATATACTATAATAACCTCTTCTTCTAACATCTTATAGCGTTCGTCTATTTAGTCTGAAGTACAGTGTTTTCAACTTTTATTGATTTGTACTACGGCAGCGAGAGCAAGATGCTTGAGCAGTGACAACAGGAGGGAGAAAATGAGGGGTCATATCAGGCTATAGTTGTAGAAGTTGCAACGTGTCCACAGTGCTTTGTGATCCCGCCAAGTTTTTCTCTCTCAATCCAAGGCACAGATATAGAAGGTCCAATCATGATTATGCATGTATCACATTAATTCAGCATTAGACTTATTTATGCATGCTTTCATACTCACTTTCCACAAGTTGAGTTATTCTAGATAACCGCAAACAAGCCTAGAATGGCTGCAAACATATGCAAATGTTTATCTCTCACAGTGCACTATTACAATATTGATAGTAAAGTATTATCTAAGAGGGTATAATTGCAACTTAATATGGTGAGACCTAATGAGACCTAATGAGTGGAATATTTTTTTTCCACAGGTTTTTACAGATGCATTTGCATTCACTGACTTCAAGACTGAAGTAGCCTATGTGACCCCATAGCTTAATACAGGTTCTTAGTCATACAGGCAAGTACATTGTATGCTATCTGACAGTATATCCTTCCATTTACAGTAAAAGAAGATATATACACACAAATAGTAAGGACTTCTAAAGACCAGTATGAGCTATACATTGCTATTGCAGTTACAACCATTTCAGTTGCAAAAACCGTGCAGGAACAGATAGAAACAGAATACATGAACAACCCTGTGCTGTCAAGACGCCTAACACAATCTAGATACTATTTCCCTTAATTAACAGATAAGTGATATTGGTATATTCTTTTCTGCTAAATCGTCGAACGTCCAAACGTTTAAAAAGCAAATCGTTGACACACAACCTCAACTGAGATGCTGCGAGGTCTAAGCACACAAACGTTACAGTTTATTGAGAAAATCCATTAACGAAAATCCACGATGATTTACTTCAATTTAACGGAGCGCCACCGACATGCTCTCTGACCATTCACGTCAAAGCCAAAACGTGAACTTGTTCAACATGTTTTAAAGCGGCCCTTCTGACTGATGAAGGAGGGGACTATATCTTCCTTGAACATGAAGAAGTCCTCTGGTGCGCCCATGGACCTCCCCAAAAGTTTTGGCATATAAAAGCAACGCTTACTCATTTGTTTAAGCAGTAGGGAGTTTCTGCTAGGGTCTGGATTGGAGTTGCACAGACCGGACCCAAACTTGTATGAGTGGCGTTTGAGGAGAAAAAAAACAGGATTCCCCTTGCCTCAAAGAGTCTACATGTCTAATATTTAGACATGTTCAGCTTTGTGGATATTCGGTTAGCACTGTTGCTCAGTGCAACAGTGCTTTTGGCGATAGGTCAAGGCGAGGACGATAGTAAGTATCACTTTCAAACATTGATTTCAATTTTTGAGGACAGAACCACCCTCAACATCTGGATATCACGGAAGGATGCCAGTATTCTGTTGGGTTACTTTGGAAACAATAATGCTTTGCGAGAGACACTGTTTGAAGTTGTGAAAATGTTCATCAGTAACATTTTGGACATCTGGACGTTTTTAATAAATTTACATTTCTATTGTTTCGTAGTCTGTTCCACTTGCGCGTTCACCGGGATTCAAATGTACCTAGTTCGTCCGTGAACGCGCAGTTTATTTCGCAGCTGTGATTGTTCTGCCAGCTGCATAGTCTTTGATGTGCATGGATTAAAATTATGTTAAAACAATAGACAGGCATAAAGCAAGGAGCTATAGTCTTTTTAAATTATAATTTAACCATAATGCCACACTTTACTAATTAATAGCCTATAGCCTATAGCATCGTCTTCTGAAAGTCATATATTTTTGCATCAAATATTTCTCCAGTATCTTATTTTATCAGAATAAGACAATATTCTTAACGCTGAGTTAGGCTGAATCATTTTCGAAACTTTTGCTATAACTTAAGACCAAAGATATGCTATTCGTGTCATTAAACCGACTTTCCACGTCAATTGGTGGAACGTGCAACATATTAGTGAAAGGAATAAGGGACATTGCTGAACTCTTACGTAAAATGAAAAATCGTAGACATCAATTAATCTCGGTAGAGGTGTGTTGAGCGCCATTTATATTAGCTCAATGGCGCCTCCCGGTGGTAAGCACGGCATGCCTTCAATAATTCGTTATTATGTGATCAATATGATACAAACCTTTTCCAGTCATATGTACAAATATAACCACAAAGACAACCAATTACGATTAATGATGGAGTTTTGAGTTTGCCAAATAATTTTTTTCCAGTAATTGCATCTAGTCTGTTTCCTGTGACCTACTAACATAGTCTAGATTAGTATAGGCAAACATTATATAAAAACTTTAGCCTTAATTCATCCAATATTCTAGCTCAACATCCAAATGCACCAGGGCTTTCCATTGTTTGTTATCGTTAAAATAGACCTGCTTTGACTCTAGGCTTGTCACTTTGTCAAAAAGATGATCTAATTTCTGAAGTGTTTATTTGAGATAACTAATTGTTTTAGGACAGGAAAGTGTACATTTTATATCAAAAATCAAAATAGGATTAATAATTATGAATGTATCTTATATACATTTCATAAAACATTGGGCTACTTATACACTAAACACCATACAGTGTAGGCTGCTTACCTCATTAGGGTGGGTCTTACAGTTAGAATAGGCTACTTGTTACATGAAACGATACACAAATCTGAATTAACTTTCTAAACTCACAAAAACATTCTTTCTTCAGGCGGATTCGGCAGCTGCACATTGGACGGACAGTTGTACAATGACAAGGATGTATGGAAACCAGAGCCCTGTCAGATCTGCGTTTGTGACAGCGGAACTGTTATGTGCGACGAGGTGATTTGCGAAGACACGACCGAGTGCGCTGACCCTATCATTCCTGATGGAGAATGCTGCCCAATATGCCCTGATGGTACACTACCTTGATCCTCATCATCATTATTTGTGGTTGTGTTTACATTCTGACGCCACCTAGTGCCACCTCAGTTCATTTGAGGCACGTCAACTCTGGCCATGTTGCCACAAACGGATTTGAGGTCCTAAACCGTCCGCATGCTTGAGGATTTAAAATCAGCAAAGAATCTCTTTGGATTATATTTGGATTAAAAATTTTACACTGGATTACACCTGCTGTTTGGAGATGCCTGATAATTAGTATAGAATCTCCCTACAGACGGCCCTGTATTGTTGCAGGCCTGAGCTGGTCTTCTATGTGTTGTTTTATTCCACCACAACAAAATCTGATATAGATTAAGAGGGAAATTAATTTCCGTCTTCACTGTGAATTAATTTGAAAAGGTTGTTTGTGGTTGAAACCAGCCATTTTTTAATTCCATTTGTGGTCGACAATGGTCATACTGTAATTTACTATATATATAATGTGCTGTAGCACTGGCAGATAGTAGGTCCCCATAAAGGACTGGATAGGGGGATTCTCATACCTAACAGTCATAAATAGCGATTTGAGTGTTTTACTAAAATGGAGTTTAAAGGAATGTTAACATACTGTCCTTTTTCGTTGGTCTTGTAGGTCCCCAGGAAGAAGTTGAGGTGAATCTTTTAACTCAATTACTCAGCTATATAATTTGACTGATTTCACGGATTTGATTGATCATTTGTGGGTTCCTGCACTCACAAACTTGCTTTTAAGTGTTCTATTGGTGGATGCTGACATTACTTCTATGCAGGCTTATTGTAAGGTTATGTACAGATGTATAATTTCTTACATCTCAGGCCTGCATTTCAGATGCGTCCGTTTACAAGTAGCACATGTTTAAAATATGATGGAACCCTTGCAGAATGGCCAAATTAAAATTTTTTGTCTACCCATAGGGGCCAAAGGGAGACGTTGGAGCCAAGGGAGATAGGGTATGTCTCAATTCACGTGATCTTTTTACAGACACTGGTAGGCTGCTATTCTTAGACGGAAATGATTGACTTTAGGATTTTTACCATGACATAACAAAACACACAAAAGAAGCAGCACAGATATCAGAAGGAAAGGTTGGCTACAGTAGATTTAGTTGAGCTTTTTGTTGTGTTAATCCAAACACTCACACTTAAATATTTGCAAATATCATGTATTGAAATTATCATTACATAATCAGCCTATTTTTACAACTATATTAGAGCAATCTTTACTGTACCTCTTTTTTGCAATACATATTTCCTTTCTATTGTTCTATATTTATGTTATTTCCAGTATTATTTAGTACATATAGTCTAAAATCTAAAACAATTGACCAATGTATTTATAAGTACTTAGGCCAATGTGGCATAAAAGTAATTGGGTCATGTAAAAGTCAACAGGTCATCAAAAGGTTTCATGCAACATTGATATAAATAAGTTATTTACAAAATAGTTGGGACAAGACAAGCATTAAGACAAGAAATATAAGTATGCATTAGTTTCTAATGAATAATTAATCTTATTTATCCATTTAATTTTCCATATCAACAAAATAATATATTCAATGTAGTTTATATTTAATTTTATATTTAATTTTATCTGTTAGAAAAAGCTGCAGTGAATTGATGATGATTGACTTGAACCAGTGATTATTGTGACTAGTGGTATAACCCACCGGCATGTTTGGACAGGGTCTTCCCGGATTACCTGGCAATGATGGAATCCCAGGCCAGCCCGGCTTCCCTGGACCCCCTGGCCCCCCAGGTCCCAATGGCCTTGGCGGAGTAAGTGCACCTGAAGTAGATCACATGTAGTGTTTTTACTGTATGTCCAAAGACATCTTACTCAAGCACCTATTGGCCAAACCCAGAGTTGCCCCATTAGCATCCCGATTCCCGACAGAACCTCTAGATGAACTCTAGATGACCTCTGCTGAGACTCACTTACCAACGTCCTGGACAGATATTATAACAAGTCATAAAGTCATATAACAATGAAGATATCTAGTGGGATATCTATAAACGCACTCTGTCTATAAGTTGTTTATAATTATTTGTGTTGATGTCAAGCTACTTACACATTAATATTAATTTTTATATCTTAGTACAATATTTGATTAGTTCTACAGTTGCTATGCAAATTAAGAATAATTGGCAGCAGTGCATCTGGGGACAAGCAACCAAGTGCAATTCAGCACTGGACAGCTCCCAAAATGCTTTAGGTAGGAGAGTGCAGGGCATTCTGAAAGACCCTATTGGATGTTGTTATCCAATATCTTTGTGTAGGCTATTTCTCAGTGTTTATTTGTAAGCACAAGGTAACAACAGTAAAATAATATATAAAATGCATCAGTACAGTAACTGTTTATAAAGCGTAAACCTTTCGCACCTCAAAAGACGTATCTGGAAGTGCTAGTTTACAGATCGAGCCAGTTTCTTTTTTCTTATGAGACAAGAAACTGAAGATAGACAGGAAGCAAGTGGAAGAAAGATATAGGGAAGGGTTTGGAGACCGCAGACTGGATTTAAACCCCAGTCTTCCAATGACCATAAGCCCATATGGGCAGGGAGTTATTGCAGGCGCCACAGCGCCACCTGGATACAAACTGAATTTGAGGAGGAGGTGATGTGAGCCAAAACATTCATGTGAACAATAATTCTTTGAAGAAGTTCAATTGACAGTATTTCTTTAGGAATAATCAATGACTTACACTGTAGTAACCAATAACTAATTCAAAGAAAGTAATCATCAGGATAGAACACAGCAGATACCTCATTACTCAGCTGGTTTTAATGGAAAATCATCTTCATGGATCCGAAACACTAGACAGGCAGTTGTCTGATTTGTTTCATTTCTCTCCTACAGAACTTCTCTCCTCAAATGAGCTACACCGATCACTCCAAATCCAGCGGTGGCCCCTCTGTCCCCGGCCCAATGGTATGTTCTTGCCTTGTCTTCATTAGCAGCAAACCTTTACTGCATGTCTGAAAAGTGGCCACTCCTCAAATCTCAAGCCTGTCAAGTGCAGTGCTTAATTGGCTAATTGCCTCATAATCTTTCCACACCGTCACGTCACATAACTGTCTGCTCTCATTCAACAGTCTGCAGCCACAGTACTGTATGTAGAGTGAATGTAAAGACTGTGCTTTCCACTTGGTCTACAGGGTCCAATGGGTCCACGCGGTCCTCCCGGGCCTCCCGGCTCCAACGTAAGTAATCTATTACTTTATCAGTCCATCTGCTCATGTATAAAATCATATTTAGTGTCTGCTTAAGAAACTGGAGTCGAACTGGTGATCTATGATCCATTCTCTATAGATGTCCACACAGTGGGACAGGATGATCAGTGAACATGGGTCTGTGCATGAATATTCTCATGTGTATAGGATTAATCTGTACTCTTTGTGTCCATCAGGGTCCCCAGGGTTTCACTGGCCCCCCAGGCGAGCCTGGTGAGCCCGGTGCTGCTGTGAGTATGCAAACTTGTCAATTAAATACTGCAGTCAAAACAGTGAACTATAACCTAATAACTTCATGCATATATGTTTATTATTGTTGATTATTGTCTGTACATAAATGCATGCACGCACAAATGCACACTCTCACTCATACAAACACACACACACACACACACAAAACACTACTCATATCAATATTTAAAAGCACATCAACCACAAAATAATCTAAAATAATCTCCACATACTGTAAATGCACGCACATGCACACACAAAGTGCACAACATGCACACGTGCACACGTGCAGAACAGCAGGCACATCTATATTTAATAGCAAATCTAAAACAATGACATCAATGCCTTGATTAACCAATAGTCAATTCTTGCTGGTTTTAGGGACCCATGGGCGCACGCGGTCCAGGCGGACCCCCAGGAAAGAATGGAGATGATGTAAGTGTGACATGAGATTCCATAGAAGAAGATAAGATACATTAAATAATATTGTTCAGCACACTAGATATGCTCTTTTGTGTTATATAACCTGTTGTGGTATACAGTATCACAAGAAACATCTTCTGATCACATTGAGACATTTGTGTCACGGTCTGCCATCTGCTCCAGTCTTTTAGTCTTGTCTTTTAGTCCTACCTACCTGCAAGCACTTTGTTCCTAACCTGATTGATGGTTTAACTTATGATTACTTTATATTTAGGGCATGTAAAGCACAGGCTGTGACTGTAGCTTCCTCCACCGAGACCTTTCTAACCGCCCAATGTGTCTTCTACAGGGTGAGCCCGGCAAACCCGGTCGCCCTGGTGAGCGTGGACCTGCTGGCCCTCAGGTGAGTGACAACTATTAGACCTGTCTGTGCAGGTCAAAGGTTGGGCATGAGGTTAGCCAAAATTAGCTTTACTCCCTGTTCTTACTGTAAATGTACAGTATGACGTAATCTATAAAAAATATGTATATGTATGTATTGTCAAAAAATATATAAAAAATTAAAATAATAATAATGATAATAATGATAATAATAATAATTTAAATTAACATATCAACATGCAACAACAACACAATAGCTATTAGCTATATTTGCAACAACAGTAGCCATTTAGCTAGTAAGCTAGTACTAGGCAGGTGTGCAGTTCCTGAAGATATGTTCATGTTTATTAACTTGTTCATTCCATTCATTTGGCAGGGTGCTCGTGGATTCCCAGGAACCCCCGGCCTCCCCGGAATCAAGGGACACAGAGTAAGTACCCCCCACATGATGAACCATAGTCAGCCTCCGTGTCATCTGGTGTGACAACTGACCATGTTGTGCTGTTTGTCTGCAGGGATTCAGCGGTCTGGATGGTGCTAAGGGAGACGCCGGCCCCGCCGGCCCCAAGGTAAACTGTCAGGATTCATCATCATGTAGCCTGTGTCTAATTGAAAAGATCTGAGATCTGAGGTAATCCAGTATTTAAACCCTGGTCCAGATGCCTTTTTTCCATATGACTGTTAGTGACTAATGGCAATGTTCTACCTTGTTGATCTCTTAAAAATTTAATGCCCTATTTATTCCCCACACACACTATCCATGTTTAAGAAACAAAGTGCTGGTACATAACGAAATTACATATTATATATGAATATTTATATATATATATGAATTTTTTTATAGGATATGTTTGTGCGTTTTTACAGTGTACTTTACCCATATGTGCAAATAATAATATACTTTCTTGAGTCCAGTATATCAGGCATTATTAAAAAATAAAAGGTTTTGTGTTCTGTTTGCAGGGAGAGTCTGGTTCCTCCGGTGAGAACGGTATTCCTGGAGCAATGGTAGGTATATCAGATTCAGATTAATTCTTTATTGAGGATTTTTTTTTTCACAAACTGTACTAATAGGAAATACTCAAATAAATTGCACATGAAACACATTATATACATATATCTACACATATATTTCTAATTGTATATACTTTCTTTTATAATTGGCCAGAACATTATTAAGGGATTTTGCAATCATGGTGATATACTGTAGCTACATGTTTGATTTAAAAAGAGGTAACTGAGTAACTTGGCATGTGTTAAAGGTATAGTCAGCTATTGTATGCTAATTGTAAGATAATACTATTTTTGTTAAATTCACCAATATCTATGCGTGTTGAATAAAGAATCTGGTACTTCTACACAACCCTGACTCCGTAAATAGAAACACAAACAATGTGGCAAACCCCGCTCAAAACAACAATGCAGTTGGCTTCACAATACGTTTAAATATGTGGGGCGGAGCCTCTGAGGGAGCTTGTTTGGATTTGAGCTTGAAGCTAGCAAGCATCATGCCTTTAACCGAAAAACGAATATAATATCAACTGTTTTTTCCCAGGGTGCTCGTGGCCTTCCTGGTGAGAGAGGTCGTCCTGGACCTCCTGGCCCATCTGTGAGTACTGAGTAACCATAGCAACTTTGCAGTAATGCCCCAGACATAGTGGAACAATATACTGCTTCAATGTGTTTTTATATTAGCACAATACAGTTACGCTAATTACATGACTTTATCCTGTCGTTCTCTGCAGGGTGCACGTGGTAACGATGGCAACACTGGTGCTGCTGGCCCCCCTGTAAGTATATCTTTTTAATGTCGTAGCTGCCATTTTGCTAATGGAACTATTTACATAATGTAAATTACATGAATGGAGTCAACAGTGACACCTTACAGAAGAATGTAACAATCTGAAGGCAGGGGTATTTGCATGACATGAGTATTGGCTGAGTAATGAGCCGTGCGTGTCTTTCTTAGGGACCCACCGGCCCCGCTGGTTCTCCAGGATTCCCTGGCGGTGCTGGAGCTAAGGTAAGCCAATTCTTAACAATGTCGATATATAAAACCATATGACAGTAGGTCCATCTAAATACATCATTCACCTGGTAAAGGACTCTCAGATCTATTAATAGTGCAGTGCTGTGGAACTATGTGGCAAATTGTTTTAAAAAAACACGCTCAAGGTCAGGTTACTTTACTCTGTAAATAAAAAAAGAAAGAAAATAATATTCATTCTAAAATTAAAAAGTAATTTACAATCTTCCCAAACATGCTTTAGATTTAAGTTGTGTTATTCTTTCTCAGCAAGAAATCAATCACGTTAAGGCAGGTTATTCAAAATATACATCAAAGCTGGACAGTTTTGTGGCTGGGGTATATTGCAAATCCCATTTGGATTTTATTAAACAAAATGTGGACAAGATCACCACAAGCTGTATCCGCAATAGTTATACATACATATACATACATATATTCATTCATACATACATACAAACATACATACTGTATTACATATTACATAATATTCAGGTTGAATGGTCCTTGCCGATTCTAGATGAGCGTTGTGACCACCAGATGGCATAAGTACACCAATATAATGCACTACCTGTTCATTACCTGAGGTGCTGAAACCCGAGGGCCATTAAAAAATTATATAATATAATATATTGTATTGTAATATAGTATTTTGTGACTTTTACTAGTTAATTATATATATATATATCACAAGCCTCTTCTAAATTAAGGTGTTTCATTGCTTTTTATAGAATAAGGCAACCACAATCTGAATAATTTCTTACACACCCAACACAATTGTCAAAATTGATCTCGCTGGGTTGAATTGATGACCGCTATTTAATGCCTAATCTCATTCTACAAAGCAAGCAATTTTTGTTTAAACATTCATTAAGCACATTAATTCTTACAGTAAAACATGTTGAATATCTCCTACCACTGGCGACAATTGACAGGACAGAACAATCACAATCAAACAATCACATAATCTGTACAGAATGATGATTTCAACACAGTCTTGCTAACACATTCACATGCACACGCACACACACACACACGCACACACACACACACACGCACGCACACACACACACACACACACACACACACGCACATGCACACACACATATCCCCTACACACATACACATGCACGCACACACACGCATGCACACACACACACGTACACACACACACACGCGCACACACACATATCCCCTACACACATACACATGCACACACACACACACACAGTGATTGGTTATGTTGGTTAAGTTTTTCCGTCCTCCTCCAGGGAGAGTCTGGTCCCCAGGGAGGTCGTGGTTCTGAGGGACCCCAGGGAGCCCGTGGTGAGCCCGGAAACCCTGGGCCTGCTGGAGCTGCTGGCCCCGCTGTGAGTATCTAGTCTAGGGGGTCCTTACTGTAATAGAGGGCCAAGGAAGTCCTTACTGTTATACAGAGGGTCTAGAGGGTCCTTACTGTAATACAGAGGGTCTAAGAAGTCCTTACTGTAATATAGAAGGTCTAGATTGTCCTTACTGTATTACAGAGGGCCAAGGAAGTCCTTACTGTTATCCAGAGGGTCTAGAGGGTCCTTACTGTAATACAGAGAGTCTAGATTGTCCTTACTGTATTACAGAGGGCCTAGGAAGTCCTTACTGTAATATAGAAGGTCTAGATTGTCCTAACTGTAATACAGAGACTCTAGATGGTCCATACTGTAATACGGTCTAGGGGGTCAATACATTTTAGAGCAATTGTTCTGAATTTGTGCCATTAAATCTGTATTGGCCAGAATGAATTAATAATATCTTCATAGCAGCAATGATTCTTAACAGCTGGTGACCTCCTTAGTTATAGCAAACTTTTTATAAATAGTTTCATAACCTGTTACTATAGCTTATCAACAGCCAATACTGTAGTCAACAAATTAGCTAACGTAACTGGAGTTTTGATGGATTTTATTTCAATATGCTGTGAAAAAAACTATCTATTAGCAATACATTTCTTTTTCCTATTCTATTGATTGCGGTCTATGGACATTTCTGATATTAGCACATTTTCTTCCCCTCACAACAGGGTTCCCCCGGTTCTGACGGTTCTCCTGGTGCTAAAGGTTCCACTGTAAGTTCAAGTGATATATAGATTTTTGCTAGAAAACAACACCAGTATGTGCTGTAACAGTGACTCCTGGCCTCCATAGGGCTCTGCTGGTATTGCTGGTGCCCCTGGTTTCCCCGGAGCGCGTGGTCCCGCTGGATCTCAGGGCGGCGTCGGTGCCCCCGGTCCTAAGGGTAACAATGTGAGTTCACAATCACACCAGAGCCATGTAAAGAGAGAGTTGCGTCATCTCCGTTCAATCCAATGGACCGAAATAGTTCCTAGAAGGCTAAATAAAATGACACTGTAAATTCTATTTTAAATGTAAATCGGTACATTTATTGACTACTAATTACCAAAAAATGAAGTTATATATCTATATATACATATTCAAATGTCCCACCAAGCACTTCCTGGGACTATTTTGCTATATAACTTTAGCTTCTCCATGAAATGTGAAATTTAGATCTTCCGTTGGCGTAACTCTGTTATTTCCAAGGCTCTGAATCACACATAGCACTGGTTCGAAAAGATAAGATAAGATATGGTAATGATAGAGGGTCATGCTAAATATATGTGTCAATATAGTAGTACACACAGTATGTTGATGAAAATGTTCCCAACCTCCAGTTATCCAGGTCATGATCCAAAAATGTGAGAAATTGATTTAACTGAGTGTCACACACATACTTATTGACCTGCCGACCTCACGAATTGTGTATTTGTGTGCGCGTCTGCCAACAGGGTGATCCAGGTGCCCCTGGTCCAAAGGGAGAGCCCGGTACCAAGGGAGAGCCTGTAAGTTTTGTGCTAGCCTTGACACATCGCTTCATGAATGGACTCCTCCGCGCGTGTCACTGTTGTTGACTTCACTTGTGACTTTCCTTCCCACCAGGGTCCCGCTGGAGTCCAGGGACTTGCTGGCCCCGCCGGAGACGAGGGCAAGAGGGGTGGGCGTGGCGAGCCCGGTGGTGCTGGTGCCCGTGGACCCCCCGGAGAGCGCGTACGTTACCTGCTCTTGGTCATCACATTAGCCGCAGACACGGAGGAACGCCTCCCTCAGTCCATGAGCTAACGCTAATGCTAATGCTAATGCTAATGCTGACGTTTGCACACCTTGATTTTCTGTAAGCAGCAAATTGCTATTTTACTGACTCATGCTGGAAATGAGACAAAGATGTTAAGTACACTACACGTTCAATTCCCAGGGGGTTTGTTATTCTAATGTGTGTGTGTTATTAGGGTGGTGCTGGTCCTCGTGGATTACCTGGTGCTGATGGAGGTGCTGGTGGCAAGGTGAGTACACAGTGACCTCTACAGCGACCCCTATGTCAGGAGGCACTTGACATAGGACATAGGACATACACCTATGTCAGGAGGCACTTGACAAAGGACATAGGACATACACCTATGTCAGGAGGCACTT
>JAODTR010000011.1:2081206-2096542 GCA_025399935.1 Amblyopsis rosae | reverse complement strand
GATTATATCTCCAAACTGGCCTGGGAACGTCTCGGGATCCCCCAGTCAGAGCTTTCCAATGTGGCTCGGGAAAGGGAGTTTTGGGGTCCCCTGCTGAAGCTGCTGCCCCCACGACCCGACTCTGGATAAGTGGATGAAGATGGATGGATGGATCATTTAAAATGCCACTTTATTCTCATCTCATTCTGACAAGCTAACAATTCTTGTTAATGGTTCACTGTAGCGTTAAAGGTGTAGTCTGCGATTGAAAGCACATTCTTGTCAAATTCAGCAAATATCTCCTTAGGGTCAGCAAGGTGTCCATTCTGCGTGCATGCTGATTAAAGAATCTACTTTTATTACTACACAGCCCTGGCTCTGTAACTAGGAACACAAACAGTACTGCAGACCACACCATAGGCCTATCACAGCCTTAACATAACACTATCCCAGCCTTGGCAATGCATGTCCAATTTGGGTGGGCATAGCTTCTGAGGGAGCATCCTATGGCATTGAAGGGGGCCGTTCTTCTAAGGGAGCATTCTATGGCATTGAAGGGGGCGGTTCTTTTAAGGGAGCATTCTATGGCATTGAAGGGGGCGGTTCTTCTGAGGGAGTATCCTATGGCATTAAAGGGGGCAGAGCTTCTGAGGGAGCATCCTATGGCATTGAAGGAAAGTGTTTTTGTTTTTGATTGAGTTTAAATATCAAAAATATTTCAAGCAGAACTGACTTAATTAAACATTAAATGACTGCACATGTAGACTTACAAAATGTCTTGTTTTAGTTTTGTCGAACAGTATGAGAAAAGGTATCTCTACCAGCTTTTTAGAGTATTAGTTGACGTTTGAAAGGTATTTTAATTTAGCTTTCTCCCTCCCGTCTTCCTGCCAGAATCTCTTCTGTGTCTTTGTGTTTCACCGTCAGAATATACAGTAGTCTTTTCACACTACACCGCTGTTTCTTTGTCCATATTAAACTACTGCTTTTATTTGCTGCGCTTGAAAAGAGGGGATGAGCGCTGAATGAACAAGCCTTGGAGAATAGGATTCTCATCAGCGTTAAGGCAGGCACTCCATCTGTTTTTAAAGGCTTTACCACATACCAAGGAGGCAGCAGGCCATCACGAATGTAACACCCTTCACCTTGTAGTTGTATTGGTGTTTATGTGGTCTATGCTGCTTGTGCACATTTGTGTCTGTGAGACATTACAGGTGCTGGTCAAATGTACAAATATCATCATCATTACCATCATAATTGAGTTATAAATGCCTGAGCATTGACATTACTTGCTTAATATTAGCTGGGAAAAGAGCCCTTCAACTCCCATACGCTAAATGAGAGCTCCAACAGCTGCAGTTGTCCTGCAGGTAATCTTTAGTTTCCTACATGCGCTGTACCAGTCACTGAGCTGTCTGGCTGTGATGGACGAGCTCTGAGTGTAGTTAGCAGGTCGGGTGTCGAGGAGCTAAATCAATAGAGCTGTATGTATGGCTGTATGGTTGTATAGACAGCATTTCTATTAGCGCGGCACCAGGGAGGGAAAAAGGGCAAGAGCGAAAAGTGAACAGGATAGCAAGGAGGAGTATCTGCGACAGCAGAGCAGCTGTCCAAACCGCTGAACAATGACACAACATGGGTTCTTCCAACCAATCTGCACACTCGCTGCCTAAGATTTTATCAATCCGATATTCTGACCATTGTTTTGAGAGTTGTTTTCCATGCTATTCACATAGAAAGAGCACAGATAATTCAATGGTCATTGGTGTCTTGGGCAAATTGCAGCTCCGGTGTTTCCACAGCTGGCCCCAAGGCGGGATTGGAGGAAATGGATTGTGGCGAGGGGACAGCATGCTTCCTGAGAAGATATCCAGTCATTAACATCATTTACCAATCACCCTGTCGCTCTCCACCTTCATGTCAATCACAGAGTAGGTTTAAAGTCCCCTTCAATACCTGTATTTTATATGTAATATATTAATTAAGGAATTAATTTAAAAAACAAACTATTGAATAGCTACACTGTCTATACGTGCAGTGTAAAATGGCACCAATTATTAAAAGTGAGTGGATTTATTAAATCATCACTCAGACTCAGACTCTGTAAGTCAACAACATACAGTATCATCAGGTAGAGCAAATTATCAGTGTACACTGGAACTCAGAAAGTTCAGTTAAATTAAAGACATACACGGTGTTGAAATTGTGCTGAGTGCAGCACACATTTAATGTTGAACACTACATTAGCTTTTAGCCAGTGTTGAAATGTAGAGGTAGAGGCCACTATTAACATTTATGGACCGTATCTGCGGGGACTGCTGTAGTTAGTTTCTAGCTGTATGTTGTTGACTGTGAGGAATGCGTTAGCTGTAGAGAAGATTGTAGTAGCTCCGAAGGGTCACTGTCGACAAATTAGTTTGTTGACGGGTCAGTAGAGGGGTCCTGGCCTCACAGGAGAAGGTCAGGGGTCAAGTTTCTACAAACACAAACTCAGCGCATTTCCTTTCAGCAGCAGGTCTGAAACCTTGAGCGGTAGTTAAAATAAAATGATGGATGAAATATAATAACGGATCACCATAAAGCAAACCACTAGAAATAATTACTTTTGTGAGGACCTTTTGTACTGGAATTCCATAAAATCAAAGGAGTATAACGAGCATAAAAAATAATGTTTCTTTAAAATATTTGTTAAAGTTTTGCCACTTTTTGTCTCTCCTTATAAAATGTTTAAATGTGTTTAAATCTACTCAGATAGACCAGTAATGGTGTATTGTAGCTTTGTTGGGGGTCTAGTGTGGGTAAAGCTTGATTAATCCACTCTCCTTGGTGAAAGATACTTATTTGGTGACGCGGACACTCTCTGGTGCTGGTTAAAGAATAAGAAGTAAAAAAAAGAAAAATACATAATCAACCGAGAATTGTACCAGGGCTCCTCATTCACCTCCCAGTCTTCTAAAAGCCTTTGATCAGGAAGTGCTTAGGTTTCACATAAACGGTTGGATACCTTTCAGAGACCATGCAAAGCACAAGGCTACTTGTGGGGATTTGGGCTGCGTTAAGGGTTGTTTTCAGAGCTCCTCTATGGTATTTGAGCCAGCACGTTTGCTGAGGTGGACGGTGAGTTATGTGTCTGCCACACAAGTTGATGAGTCATTTATTAGACAATTCCTGTTCTAGAGTGGATTGAATCCTGTGAAAAGGTGCACTGTGAAATTAATGACCGTGTGCCAATATGCAAGTACTGATGTATATTTATGCAACAAAACTTATATAAAAATGCCAGTAGGGTTAAGCAGCCAATGTCAGACTTGTTTTAGTTGATGAAATAGTACAAATTATCTGATCTGCCAGTATTACCCACACATCCAATTTAAAAATCTAACCAAAACATTATAGTTTTTTTTCATAGTCTATAAATTGCAGCTCAACAATGTTCTTTTGCCCTAAAAAACTGTTGTTCTTTTCACGGAGGCCTTTTCACCGCAAGATGTGTTTTCCAAGGCCAGTGTTTTTCCAGGGTAATGCAGTTTTTGTGCTTGATGAAATGGAAGATACAGTAAGTAAATATGTAGGACAAAAAGTCCAGGTGGGAAACATTCTGGGCATGCACTAAAGCCACAAGCCATTTGCTACTTAGCAGCATGACTGGACATCTGTGTTAAAAAAAAAAATCACCCCCATCCACAGTCCGTTGACATTATAAAGTGAATTTAACGGTTTGGAAGTTAACATGTATCTCCATGTATTCATTGGTTTGATAGTGTCTTAAGTTTGTAGCGTTGCATAAAGTAAACAAGAATGGTTATGCCTTTCAACTCTAAACAAACAAACAAACTTCTTCTTCTTCTTATAATATATAAATATACTTATAATTATTCTACAGTCATCTTATCAGGGACTAATTGAGAACAGAGACATCTAGTAAACAAACACCTGCTCATTGTATTCACCTATCCTGTTTAGAGGACTGAAAACCAGGAATCTGGGGCTAACGGAAAAGAAATTGAGAAAAAGAACATGTTGATTTTTTCTTTCTTTCAGAGCATGCGGTTTTCTAAAACCAAGGCACACATCATAATATAAGCCCTGCGCTTTCATATGTCCTGTTCTGGAGAGCGAAGCATACTATTTCACTATACTAACAGTTGTTTTAATTTCGCTCCCTTTTTTTCTGAGGGAATCCCTCCATTTACAGTAAGACTGTCAGTTTTGCCGTCGGGCTAAAACGGTACTGGCTCTGCATTTTCCAGAGGCAAGGCGCAATACTGTCAAAAAAAAAAAGAAGAAATCATACAGGAGCACCACCACCCTGTGAATCAAAGCTAGGAGCAGCGAAAGGTTAAAAGCTCCTGGGGCCCGCAGACACATTTTTCAGGGGGGTGGGTAATAGGATCAGGGCTTCCATAACTCCTGAGAATAGCCAATCCTCCCTCGTTTCTACCCGTTTAGCCTTCAAAGGGAAAGTTTGTGTGTCTGTGACGGCTGGTCAGGGGGTTAAGAGGAAAGTACATTTTTTCGGTCACAAACTCAATTTCCTTGGTGAGCTGAAGAGGCTATGCTTTAAAAGCCAGAGCATAAAGCTTTTTTTAATTTGTCCCACATATCCTTGCGGATGCTCTCTCTCCAAAGTGATTGAATTAGACTGACATCCCAATATCCAAGGAATGTTTATGGAACAATTTTCTTTTTTTTTTTTAACTAGGCGTAATGTGATTTAATTAATCGAAAAAAGAGCAGATTGTGTTGTTGTGTTTCTGTGTCATGCAACCTTTATGCTGTTCTACTGATGTGGTCGATGTGGTACGTTTGCTGACAGACAAATCAAGTCTGGAAAAGTCTACGACTGTTTTTCAGTCTGACAGCTTCAGCATTATATTCTCACGCGTGATTCAACGGGACAGCGCTGTACAATGTCCATGTGTTGTGCCTAAGGCAGACTGAAGTCACAAGGTGGGGACCCAAATAAAAAACACCTGTCCAGTTCAGAACGCAAGTAATGCATCAGAACACACTGTCCCGCATGTGTCCACACAGACACACCTTGTCCAATAAGAGCTACAGCAGAATTGGATAAGGTAAAAAGTGAAAAGCTACAGACTAAAAAAAGCACTTTGCATTGAGGAAGACGGAATGGAAGGTATAGCTGGCTTCAGCCCACAAAACCTCACGTGAAACTTAATACGTTGCAGGGTGAGAAGGTCCCATTGTGGCCATGTTGCTCCACCGCCGTATTTATCTTTTGCTGTCAGATGGCCTGGCAGAACAGTGATTAGCAATGGGAGTCTATGGTACTGACTGTGAGGCTCTAGGCTACACGTGCGACCGCAGAGTCCTAATGCTGGGAGATGGAGAGTTGGAGAAAAAGGTTAGCACAATGTCCGCTGCTGAAAGAAACCTCAACATCGGTCACTATGACAGGCAGCTCTGTAACGTAGGCCAGAGAGGGTGGTTAGGTAAACACAGACCCATGTGGCTCCCACGGCGCCCTGTATGTGTGTGCGTGCATTAAAAGTCCCATAAGTAGGGCCTTGATTGATGCTGAATATACTGTATAGAGGGGAGAGCATTGGGACGATTTTTAACAGCACACACTTTGAAAGGCACCAAGGTTTAGGTACGTTAAAAGGCGCAGTTCGCAATTCTGCAAAATCCGCAAAACGAATACAAATTTTTTTGGTCAAAGTCAGAGGATACCTCTTCACGGTCCTCTAGCTGTCAATTCTGTATGTGTGCTGAAAAAAACGAGCGCCTGTTTTCATTTTGATCCAGTTCACAAGGCAATCTTTCTCCATCAGTCTGAGTCCACCTTAACGACTATTGGTAGAAATGTGTTTGTTGTTTACGTAATGTTTCTGTAATCTGTTTGCATATAATTGCTGGTATATGACGTCCAATTACTGACAAATGTACTACATGTAAGTCGCTTTGGATAAAAGCGTCTGCCAAATGCCGTAAATGTATGTAGCCCAGTGGCTAAAATATAACTAAATTATTAGCCACCAGCAAATGTGTTTTTCTTTTTATTATTTACTTATAGTCTTTATTTTAAGAGTATATAGGGAGATGCTGTTAGTCTAAAATATAAAGTGTTAAAATATGGCAGAATATATAAAACAAGTGTTCATTTAAATTTTTATGTAACTATGATTATTTAATGCCGGTAGAATTAGAAGTAGAAATGTTCAATTGCAGAGTCAATCTAAATTTGTTTTGAGGTGTTTTATTTCTATTGGATGCTTGGTACTCACGAGCCAATCAGTGTTTGTTTTGGTAAACGAGGCGGAAATTAGCTTGCGCAGTTAGAATGTCTCAGCGGTCTTTCTCTCTTCTTGGCCGATCAGACCAGAGAGAAGCCACGCTAGATTTGGCCAGTCTGAGTGGAGTTTAGTTTAAAGTTTCTTTTTATAAAATCGGAGGTGACGAACAGTCTCTTTGGCAAAAGGACTTTAAATTTACTTCACAATGTAAATATGTGCTGAAATGTATAGTTGCAGTGACGTTTTTGTAAATTAAATGTTTGTTGCTAGTCTCTAACATGTGGCTAGTGCATTTAATTTATATTGTGTAAAGCTATCGATAAGGTAGTTTAAACATGTGTTGTCGGTTAGTCATGTTAACGTGAATTTGCCCAGAAAATAGCGTATTGCATGTATATTTAGTGGATTTTATCTTCTAAAGGAACGACAGCTGACGGTTGGGACTGCACGCGTTGTGCTTATTGCTGCAAGTTGGTGCCGCGCTCCCGAGGTCTTTCTTCTTTTCCCTTCGATGTGCCAGTTTGTACAATTGGTTGAAACGATCCTTCATCAAATGCCATAAACACTCGCTCACATTTTGAGTAAATGTGAGTATTGGAAATCGTGTGTATTTGGGGCTGCAAATCTGTGGGTAAAAAATCCATCCTTAACTCTTGTGAAGAGGAAACACCTGTGCAACGAAATTATCAGGCCTGCAACGTTTTGTTAATTTATTGTTTTTAGCCGGCCTTTTGTTTGTAGATTTATGGTACCACAGGTTTTGGAAAAGAGTATGCATATTAAAGGAACGAAATTGTAATTTTGTTTTAAGGTATTTGAAATTGGGTTTTGGTCAAATTAAAGGTTGCATTAAGTGATTTTATTTGAAAACACTGGAAACAAAGTGTATTGAATGAAAACTGTATTGCAATTGGGTTTGAAAGGGTTTCTGATGTACAGGTTTAAATAGAACCCTTGGAAATAGTACAATTTGCTAACTAAAAAATATTTTATTTAACGTATACATTTTATTTTTGTAGATAAATACCTGTGACGGATTTTTGTATCTAAAGTACAGTGGTCGGTGTCCATTGATTCATGCTAATCAGTTAAAGTGTGGTAAAGAGGAATGTGGGTTTTAAAAGAGAAACATTTATAATTTACTGAAGTCAAGATATGATCTCAGGCCCCTTTCTATTGAAAGGCAAAAGGCAAGCTAAAGAAATAAGTTAAGCCTTAATACGTAGAACCGGGGTTACATGTAAATGAAATCTTTAATGCCTCAGTTCATGTGTCTTTGTGCGAGTTGGTGCGAACCTAGTACATGGGAATGCGCCGAGCAGGCGTGAATGTAGTATATGCAGTATCAATGTTTTCCCTGTATTTCTACTGACGTTAACGCTCTATAGCGCGCTGAGTGGCCTTGGCTCTGTGGTAATCTGAGATATAAGAACATCACTCACCGACGTGGGGTTTAGTATTATCTACATGCCCGTACAACGTGATCAATTATCACTCCACATGCCTGAATGCATTTCAGCTGCCATCGCTGCAGCGATCCTGCCATCTCTGCTAATTAAAAGAGCTCCATTGTCATGCAGCAGCAGAGTCGCTATTGCCGTGTGTGTCTGTGTGTGTAGCGGAGATCAGATGACGATGACAGCGGGGGGTGTAAGGATGGGAGTGGGGAGGGGGTCTCAGAGGGTAACCTCGCTCACCGGCTGCTGCCTGAAAACAGACACTGCAGGACCCCCCCGTCCCCGTCCCCGTCCACCCCCAGGCAACAATCCACCTGGATCACTTACCTGACTTCAACAACAGGCTTTTTCACACACGCACACACACACGCACACGTACACACATGCACGCACACACACACAGATGAAAGTTACTCATGTACTCTATGCGCTTTATAATGGAGGCATACTGCATGACACAAACACACGCATAAATACACGCACACACATACTCGCATACATGCACACACGCGCACACACACACACACCCTCTCCCAACATAAACATGTACACACACACACACTCCCAACATAAACATGCACACACTCCCAACCTAAACATGTACACACACACTCACATCCTCCTGTAACCTTGTGCTCCGCTTTGTGTGTGTGTGCAGTGTGTGACAGATGGCAGGCAGCTACAGGGCGAGCCATCCATTGCTCTCATATAAACCTTATAGTAAATGATCCTCCATACGCTGGCGCTGATTACTGACATTCTCAGACGCAAATTCATCACTTGAATATGTCGCCGGCTCAAACTTACAGCAACACACTCGCGTGGAGAGGAAAAGAAAACGAAAACAAGAAACCCTCACACATGTCATAGCCTAATTATGAGGGCGAGGACTTCCATTTGTGTAGCGAAAAGCGCTACGCGCTTCACACAGTGACTCACGGGACTCTGATTTGTCATAGTGAAAAAGACAAGTCATAATTAAAGGGTCCATGAAATACTAGACAAACCCCCTGAGGTTGGGCAGAGGAATGGCTGGGGCCATGGCATGGAATAAACATACTGTAGGATAACACATGCCCCTCTAGGTCACGCTGATATCAGGATAGTCAGCTGCTCTGTGAAAAAGCCCAATAGGTCATATCTTAATCCCGCGACCCGAAATTGACAAAAACAGCAGCAGCGCTTCGAGACGTCTGCCACACCTTCGAAATTTCTTGACAGTTGACAAACGGCCAGGCTTTGCCTTTGCTTTGGCGCTGTATGCAGGAATCCATCATAAGGGCACCGTGGTCTCCACACAAAACATAAAAATACACCCTTTGATGGGTCGCATTGGCTCAGGCAGGTAACACCTTGTAAACGTATTCCTTGAGGTTAGTTCATCATGTTGACTCCTTCATATAACAGTGCCTCAGCCCACCTACCCACCCAGACGTACTGTAGCCTTGGGTGATAAATAATTACTCAATACGGCCTTGCTTTTGTTTCTAGATTGGTTGCGTATCCCCTCCCGGCCCCCCACCACCAACTCCCCAACGTCAATTATTAAAAAGATGCCTCTGCACACAGTGTGGTTTCTGTGCTTGATTTGTTGTGTTTGCTTAAGTCAGCGAGTCATTACGACAGTATG
Source organism: Amblyopsis rosae (assembly GCA_025399935.1). NCBI lineage: Eukaryota > Metazoa > Chordata > Actinopteri > Percopsiformes > Amblyopsidae > Amblyopsis > Amblyopsis rosae. The sequence goes on along the minus strand of JAODTR010000011.1, from coordinate 2,087,219 downwards.
AGTAATCTTAGAGGTGAACTCCTTTGCGCGTTTGAATGCAGCCTGATGTTTGCACGAATCTGTCTCTCTGTGTGCTGTAGGAGGCTCGCAGATGTGCCTCCGTGTGTGCTGGTGGTGTGTGCGCGTGCGCGTGCATGCGTGTGCCTGTAAACGGCATGAGTTTAGTTTTGAGTGACAGCGTGGGTGACTCCAGGAGAACAGCAGTTGGTGATCTTTACAAACACAATGCTGCCTGTGTTTGCTAGTAGCTTACCTTGGAGAGCAGGGGGCTATGGTGTTTATAACGAGGGGGTGGTAAACAGGGCAAGCTCTCATTTATTCATAAGGAAAACTGAAAAATAAATATGTGATGATTTATTTAAAGATATTTGTTTCAGGCCTAGCAGGCATTTTTGTATTTGAAGTCATGCAGTAACCTTTTCCCACCAATTTCCTGTTACATTTCCACAGACCAGGCTGTTCTGTTATTTGATATAAACATACAACATGGACACACTTGGACTTTGGAGTCATTCAGCTATCATAACAAACTGTTATCATTTTATGCAAAAGTGGAATTGAAAATTGCTTGTTTAGCTTCCCGAAATAGTTTCAGTATTAGCAAATACAAAAGCTGTCTAAAGTCTTGTGCACCAACGATACATAGATTTGACTGAGGATAAAAAACATGTTGACTTAGAGCAGATCAAAGAGATTCTAAATCTCAATGGGTTTCTCCTGTCTACTAAAGGTTATAACAGTGTCATTGACAAGGCTTTTTAATATATTATACATTTGGGTAATGAAATACAGAGACCAAAGATAATCATCAACATATGGACTTGGAAAGGAAGCTATAGAGATGTTATTAATTAAAGTTCCATATCACTTTACAGTAATATAGTGTAAGTATAAAGGAACAAACTGTCCATATAAATCAAACAAAATCGACCACATCAGTGTATAAAGTGCTTTTGAAAAGGTGCTAACAGCATAGAAAATCTGAAAGAAAAAAATAAAGACACTTTATAGTTGTGACAAAAGGATTTCAGCACTGTGGAGAACTTCAGCAATGCAATGTGGCAGACCAAGCCTGTTCTCCATCGTGGAAGCTGTGGCTCTGACCTCTGGGGTCTCCCGCCTTCTTGTTTAGAAAAGTGTTGCCCTGCTTTTCATCCAAGCGACGGAAAATGTGAGCTTAACATGAATGCCTCTTTCATCAAGTGTCAGGATCAATTATCGCCCCTTAAGGAACCGCAGCCTTTTGAGGAATCTTCTCCTGAACAAAGGATGCGTGAAAACGTCTAGGCTAAAATACACATGCTTGGAAAGATTCATGGGCCCAGAGAATCATAAATGCTAATTTTGCATGTTGTCTGCTGCCTTCAGGAGTCACAGAATTGACAGTTCAAAGAGCACTCTCTATATTTTATTACTACCATCCAGTCAGTTTCTAAAAAGCCTTTTGATAATGAACAATCAATTGGTAATTTTCATGAGAATGTTTCTAAATACCAAAACCTCAAACATTATTTTGGATGCATTAACTCTAAAATGTCTTTTACCCCAGTTTTTTCACATAATTCTGTATGTGTTGGCCATTGGCTGCTGTTTGTGTAGATACATAATCCATAATGCAAGCCTTTGCAATATGTATCACAGTACAGCACACATTAGGGAATATAGAGTCAGATTTAACTTTTTAAGGATGAGTTTACATCTAAATAGCCTTGCGATTCCATCATGATTTGGCAAGGTGCAGTTTAATTTCTTTGTCGACCACTCCATTCAACAAAATGTTTGACGGTGCTAATACAATTGAACCAAACTTCCTTATACATGTTTGGACTGTACGGTATTCCTATAAAATCGTGTTTTCAGCTACAGGAGAGCACTAACGGAAACAGGTATAATAATGTAAACAGTAACCAATTCATCAACAGAGTTTAGGATAAATGTATGCTGATAACAGACTGTCTAAAATGTTACTTTTTTAAAACACACCTTATAGTTAGCAGCATACCAGGGGTAGATACAGAGATCTGTAAGAACCGATAGCAGAATTAGGTTTTAGCTCCAATACATGAAAGAGCAATTAGAAAATGCATCAAATTATTTCATGCATGTCATGCCGCACTGCAGTTTCATTTAGCTGTATGCTAGCACCAAAATCCACCTCAATCCATCCACTGTCCTCATTCACATTCTCATTGCACAAATGGCGAGAAGATTTTGACTGGCGCGCAAAATAACAGGGCCATTTCTAGCTTTATTTTATTTAAAAAGTTAAAACTTAGGTATGAATGCAATCTCCTGTGAAATTGTTTGTCTCTTCCTTGGACAAAAAGGGTTAAAATAATGTTCAACTGAAATCTTTAATGAATGTATTTTTTCTAATTCAGTAAAACATGTTATATTCAGTAACCGGTGTAAACAGAGCACTTAAATACTATGTATTCCCTAAGCCTTTAGATTTTTCTCGTAATAACACAGAAATGTAATCTGCAGGCTATTGTTTTTTCCACTATAATGAGCAGTCAACAGTTCACCTGTACATAGTAACAAGTATATTGCATTTGTTTATTTTACAGTTTGTATTATGTATCACATTTTATGTTATGGTATATTAATCATAACCATATTGCATCAGAGCAGAATTTACATACGCTATCATCTTTCTGTTACACAAACTTAAACCTGAAATGGACACTCAGCCATTTCCTGGGCTATTATCATTAAGTCTGGAGCGTGCCTGATGGAGATCTTTGCTCAGACTGGGACTGGGATTAAGGGCTTCACCTCCGAGAGCCTGAGAAAACAGTGGTCCGCTGATCCCCTCCGTGTCTCACAATGGCGGCGGCCATTAGCACGTGTGACAGACTATTATTAGAGGACCCTGAACGTCTGTGTTGTCACGAAGACTAACTGTGTGTCTTTGCTGTACACGCAAACGTGTGTGTGTGTGTGTGTGTGTGTGTGTGTGCAGCCTATATGCTCACGCGCATGAGCTGCATGCACTCTGTCTCGGACCACCACTGCACTTCTTCAAAGCGATCTCTCTCTAAATCCTCTCACTTCATCTCAGTGCTTGGCCTGTGATACCCACCTCCCCGCCACACACACACACACACACACACACACACACACACACACACACACACACAGAGAGACCACAACCCTCTCTTCTCTGTGCCACAGGCTTGTTATTGCACAGCACACTCCTCTGCTGCCGTGGGTCTGACGTCTGCATGTGGAAAAACAGCCTCAGTGATTTGCATGTGCAGTCAGAGGGGGGGCTGGTGTGTGTTTATGAAGGGGGGGGGTTGTAACCATGTTGGGTGGCTTAGTCAGAGGTTTTTGGGCACAGGTTACACAGGGTCTCCTCCACATTGGCTGCCACACACATGCACACACTTTTATGTGATTTGTGTGTTTGCATGGGGTATAAAGTAATACAAGATATACTGATGTAAGGAGCCAAACAAGGCAAAGAGGAACATTTTCATTGGAAGGGTCTATAATAGATACCTGTCTCCGAAAAGTGTGAATTGTCGGTAGAGCTCGATGAATTAACCAGAGGTCTACCCCGAGTATAGCCAGCGACTGTGAACACTTCCCAAGGGAGCGTGTCAAGATCCTGATCACAAAGTGAATTTCGGGTCATGTTACACCAGCCAAGTTGCTTCGCGCCTCTTAGCAAGGAGCCCCGAAACCTGCCTTTGTTTGCTTCTCAGAGGTTCCTTCTCCGCAGCGGTCCCGCAGAGAGCAGCACAAACAAACGTCGACGATGACCCCTCGCCGTCCCACACAGCGGTTTGTTGACGAGATGCCCTCGGTGCAGAAGAACCTTTGCGAGTTTGCAGACTTTGACGTCTTTTCCCTCCTCTCATTACGCCTTGATTCACTAAATGCCTGTCAGCGTAACAGCCCGACTCCATTTATTGAGCGCACTCACCAGAGAGCAGGGAGGAGAGGGCTAGAGAGATCCCTTCAGCAGAGGAAAACATACAGAAGGCGGGGGAGCTTGAGGGAAATGAGTGAACGCTTAACAGGGGACGACAGACAGACACGAAGAATGAGACACTGGTTACATTAGCGACATTTGGAGTGTTTTTCCATTAATCAGACTATGCATGGGTGTATGTAAATGGGAATATTATTGGATTATTTATCTTAGTAGCTATGTGACAAACCATAATATTGCATGTCACTGAGACACAAAAACTTCATCTCCCAAGGACACCAGCTGCAGATGCCAATGCCAACTTCACCTCACTGTGTTGCAGACCAAACAACCGAGAGCCGCACTGCGCAACTCTACAAATGCTGTGACCCTAAAACTGTTAACATTGACTCTGCCAGCTGCTGGGGACACAGCAAGTCCAAAAATAAGCGTCTTTCAAAATCCTCTGCGACTCCTTTGACATTCGGCCCCTAAGGTTGACCGGAGATGGATTGAAACAATATGAGAAAGAGTACTGGTGGTGATAAGAGAGCAGCCACACTGCGTTTTGTGATGCTTTTCTCGTAGTAAGCTGAGCTTCATGAGAAGTGTGCGCACCACTTCAGTGATATAAACTTGATCAATTTCAGTTTATTGATAGTGTTCTACAATGTGGTATGATACTGCACTGTGTAATTGAGCTATCATTAAAAATACAACTGACAGGTGAATTGCATTACGGTTATTCCCCACCATATTTATGAAACGATATTTATTAAAAGTGTAGCTTTAAAATTCCATAATTAATTTGAATTAAGTAGACAATGAGTACATGAGAAACACTGATGGAGAGGTGTCTCTTTGAGGCACGTCTGCTGTCGGAGAATGAGAGTGGCCAAAAAAGTAGACATACAGTATATCGGTGCACAGCTTAGCCATTGTTCTCGGTCTCGTTGGCTTTAAAGATACCCTTCCATACATCCCCAAGAGCCACGGTAGTGTAGGCCGATGACATCAAGTGTATTCAGTTCACATGGAGCCATGTATAGGAAACTTGAGTCAAGGTTTGGGAAGGCCCTCTGGAAGTCTTACCAACACTGTCGCTGTTGCTTGGATAATAGTGAGTGCTATCCTTGCCTGTTAATTTAATTAAATTCATTAACTGAAGTTTGGAAAACTGCTCTTAAAACAACAAACTCCCACAGCGATGAAATTGGAAGCTAGTGTGGGAAGTCTTCCATGTATGGCGTGCACCTATTAGAATAGGCAGTCAGAAATTAACATGAAGGGAAAGGAATATTTTGATTTACTGTATAGTATAAAACCAACAGTATTTAAAACTCTATAGATGTATGCAATAAACAACGAACAGAAAACCAATATATTTGTAATTATCTCCAAAAACATAAACACATACTGCATGTAACTCTTGAATAAATACATTTGAAAAAAATACATACTGTACATTATATAATTTATATTCTCGTACTTTTTTCTCCTTTTCTTTTTTTTTAGAAACATTTTCAGCTTTGAAAGCAGCTGGTTAGGTTTAAAATATGGCATCATATTACTCAGTAAAAGCTTCTATGAAAAGTACAATGCAATTACCCCATCCTCGAAGATTGCTAACTGCAATTTCAGTGTAACAGCACTGAGCAGAGAACTCCTCCAAATAGTGCAGGGATATACACATTATAACACAGTCTCTTCAAAAGTTCAGCCTTTTTAAAATAAAATCATCTGATATTGAGGCAGCTCTAGTGATGGAATATGTTCTGTATGTAAGCGCAAACATTGCATATCTGGGTCGCCAGAAAGGGCAGATTAGGACTCTTGTTTACCCACTCACAGGAACATATTGCTTTAGTGTTGGCTTGGTGCTCACGCTATATTTTAAACTAGTTTTGTTTTCAGTCTAAGTTGAAAATACAACATTCAATCCTCCCAGCCAAATATGCGTCCCGTCATCTGGTAGAATTTCATGTTGAAGGGTCTGTAGAAGTCTCGCAGCCTTTGCACCACCGCAGGGTCAATGTTGGGGTGGGTCCTCCCCTTGGTTTTGCCCAGGCAGTGGGGCTTGCTGCTGCCCTC
>JAODTR010000011.1:2064081-2081106 GCA_025399935.1 Amblyopsis rosae | reverse complement strand
ATATAAACTTACCTTTATTTAACATATGTTATTATATTAGAAACTATATTAATGATGGCGCATTAAACAGTTTTTATATGTGCGCGCCGTTATTTAACCTATGTGTATTAGTCCGTATGCGCGCTGAGAGAATATTATCAGTTTTTCGCACTTCAATGTTGGCGATGCGTCGTTAATCAAACTATGTAAAGAGTTCTAAACCATCAAACAAGTAATACACTTGTTGCTGTTTCACTCGTATACATCTGTTCTGTGTCACATTTTCTTTACTAATGGTTCGTGCACGCAAAGCAAAATTAACACACAAAGTTCACTTACTTCGAGCTGAGAGGTATTCCCTCAAAAAAAAAGACTCAAAGGCAAGTTTCCAGAAGAATCCAATAGTCCCTTCGTCCCAAATCCCTTTGACTAGATTGATGCTAAGGCTTACGCTGCTGTTATAAAGTGTCTCATTATAGGAGAACAACGCCCAGCGTGCGTCGTTACGTCATGGAGTGCCCCCTCGTTGACAACTAGGGTTCCCAGTAGGCTACAGTATGCAGCACCACGAAGGTGTCTGGAAGTTAGTCACTGTTGCCTATAGTATACGTTTGGAGTTTGGACCAAACTCTGTGATCATTGTTTGATTCTCGTAGTTACCTTGGAAACAATGCCATATGCCATGATAAATGTTATATTTGCCTTGACAATTTTCTCAGCATCAAACCTATTACTACAATAATTATTGTTGAATATCTAGGCCCCATATCCCTGCGTTTGATGCTTTTTGTTCTTGTGCGCATATAGTTTATTTAGGTATTCAGGTATGAAAACTGCATTAACCTATGGCTCATTAGCAAATAGGTTTCACATTTCTAAGTAAAATACAATTTCCAGGAGTTATATGAATTATGTTATTATTATGTTTATATTTTTTTATTACCATTAAAAAAGCAACTTGCAGTTGACTACTACCTAGAACTCACTCACACACAAAATGGGGTTTCATTCTATTAAATGAGACCCACGTTGTCTTGGCAATGGGAAACACAAACATTGTTGTGGTGTGATGTGGGTCTTTTCCCCTGCTGGACATGTAGCCTAATATGCCTTGTGAGTCACAACACACATGCATTCAAGTGTGGATGGGCATGCCCACCACACCACCCTGGAGAGATTGCATCTGGAGCTCTCCTTTCTTTGACATGACTCATTTGCACTGGGAGCAGTGATAGTGCGTCTCGGCCCTGCCTGGACAACCCTGTCTTTAAATGTGGAATGTACAGTGCAAATGCATGTTGAGATAATGGTGCTATAAATATGGGAGTAGGAATGATTGGAATTTAAAAATGTATAAATCGGCAGGAAATATATGTAGTAGTTGAGTGGAAATATGTAAATAGTTACACAAATTGATCATCTAATCTATCCATCTGTAAAGAGAACAGCAGGGTAAAATATCATAGCCTAACTGTCAAGGGTTGTATTTATTTAGTTAGACTTGTTGGACTGGATATTATGTACGCATGGTTGATGGTTCACTTCCTAGAATAATACAAGGCTATATTCCAGTTATCCACAAATCTATTCTAACATCACAGTGCAATACAGATAATAAATTCATTTTTAGCATTGTCTCTTAACCAATTCCGACATCTGCACGCAAACTATGTTCTAGAGAGATTATGCTCACACGGTAGTGATGCAGAATAGATGCAGAATATTGTAGTGTGTGTTGTGAGTGATATCTAAGCACCCTCTCACAAGGCTGAATTGATTTATTTACATGCATACACTGACTCTGACTCCTATTGGTGAGAATTATTGTTTGCTGGTTATCTGTATGTTGCCCTGTCATAGCCAAATACCAATAGGTCTATGTGTCAATCAATGATATTGTCTGGTAAGAGCACATGATACTGTAGAATAGGCGGCTGGGGGTATTGGCCTGCTTTGTGTACATGTTTAAACTTTAAACTTTAAATGGATCAGCATAATAGAGACTCACATCATGTCTCTTGTTAGTGTGTGTTACCAACACTCCATCCCCCCTTTACTAAAACGTCAGTGTTTGCGAAGGACAATCACCGAGTCGAGTGGCCTTGCAAAAACCACACAAGAGTGTTTTGTTTACTTGGTTTGTGATTCATGGGAGCTCAGCGGCTCAGATGAAAATTCTGTAATATTACCTGTAGACTACAGTTTAACATTACATTAGCCTTACTTGCTTGAGTGCATTCACCATATAGATAGAGAGGCATGGAGCTGACACATTTTAGTGAAAACAAAGACAAACATTTTGCTCAGACATGCTTTTAATAATGTTTATAATTCTCCAACAGGGATACTTTCAACCATGCGGCTCACAAGCGGCTCACACACCCTGACATATGCAGGTATCGGATGAAGTTTCTTGATAGAACATGCACCCCTTTCCGAGTGGGGTGCAGTTTGCCTCTCAAGAACACGTCTCTTCTCGTCCAAACCGAGTGAAAGTGGTTGATAAAATGATGGTGTGTGTCAGAACAATAGTCCTTCAACCACTGATTAAAGTACTCAAGGTAATTTTGATCATCAGACCCTCTGTACCACGGGATTGGTCCAGAAAAGACGCAGCTCTTTCCCAGCTTCTCAATTCTCTTCGCGAGTGCTTTAATGTCTTGATGAACTTCTGTGTCATCTTTTCTCTGGAGGTCGTTTGTCCCCACGTGGACGATGATGGTATGTGCTGACGGGTGACACCGAATGATGTCAGGAATGTAGCGATGGATATCTAGGGCTTTGCCTCCATGGAAACAGTACGTGACCCCTCCGGGAACTTTCGCGCATCTCGTGATTGAGTCTCCGACCAGCAAAAACATTGGCTCCATGTTGGTGCATTCGCCATCAAATACCTTCAGGTTGTCGGGTGCGCCAGGGAAGCACTTGTTGATTCTGGTTTCCTTTTCATAGCTATGGGAATAATGTGTATCCAATGACAATGTGGTAAATGAGCCCTTAGAGAGGTTCAACTTCTCCCTCAAGTCGCTGATATGTTGGTTTAACCTGCTATCTTTGCAGGTCCACCGTGCCTTTTTAGCTTCCATCTGCTCCACAAGGGACTCAAGGGGCTGCTCTACAACAGCGCTCTCTTTTTCCTTGGCAAGTTTTTTGTTCTATTCCCCCATTGCGGCAATGACACCCTTCAAATGCTTTACTTCCTTTGTACACCTATTCTTCATGGTCATGTATCTTTGCTCCCAGCTCTTCTGGACGCCAGCGTTTTTGCACTGTAGTGTTTTAATGGGAGTATTGAGGACAACGATCAGTGATGCAATCTTCTTTGCTTTTTGGGCCTCAGAGAGATGCTCCATCTTGCCTATTTGTAGAAGGTGAAAGGCTTCGGCTATTTAAAAAGTAACAATTCTAAAATAACTCATCAACAATCTCCTTTTACGTGGTGTAAGGCATGAGTGTTGTTGTCAATTAGATAATAATCGATATAGAATGTGTAATGTTGCTGCATTCAATTTTTTTCTTATGGAGACTGTGATGTCACACACAGTGATGTCTGCTGTTTGACATCACAGGTTCCATGTAAGGCCTTATTCTGCTGCCGTATTCACATGGAACACAGCAGAAGGTAGACAGAAAACACTTAGAGTACAGCGTGCATTGTATATTTGCTTTAGATTTTTGTGCAATAAACCCTTTTCATTGCATATTTTGTTGATCTTTTATGAATAAATGTGCAGTGGTCTGTAACGTAAGAGCTTGCATACAGCTGCAGATTCACACACACACACACACGCACGCACACACACACACACACAAGCACACAATAGATATCTGCTGGCAGCTAAACAACAGAAGCTGCTTGCTAGGTATGGGATGAGTCTGCAGATTGTCTGCCAGTACTGTGCCGTCTGAGAAAAGAGCTGGGCGTCCAGACACTGGCGACAGACAGGGAGGGATGGGGACCGGATGAGAGGAAATCAATAGAGGGTGTGAAAGCTGGACGGAGACAGAGAGAGACGAGTGCAGAGATGGGAAGGAAATAGTCTGTTTCAGCCAATCAGAGAGCTTGCCTTGTCGATTTTAATCAAACTAAAAAAACAAAGGGACGACAAAATACACAGAAAATATCCCCAGAGTGACTTTCCTACAGCGGCTGAGAGCTTGGTTATAATGAACTGAAAGTTATGAGATACTTTTTAAGAAGGTGTACACACCTTTTGTATACTGTGCACTTTTTATTGAAATCACTATAAGCTTTTCTTTTTCCAATAGCACCACTAGGCCAGCACCTTTCTCTAGCCCCGCCAACACATTTGGTAACAGTTGTGTTTCTAAATATAAACAACAGTATACTGTACATACTGTACTTCTGCAGACAGGACATTAGGGTGGTACATGTCGAGGGAATCGACTTGTTTTGTACATTAGCAAACTGTGCTTTAAATATCTAATGATTTGCATTATATATTATTAAACTGGAGGTTCAAATATACTCCATACAAATGCTGATGTCATCAGCAGTTCCCCGTCATACTGTATTTCAAATGTTTTAATTAGGTATGAAAGACAAATAACAATATATTTAAAAATATTTAAACCTGGTAACAAGCTGAAGTTGGGGTAAACAAAATATTTTTCAAAAGCCATTTACCGCACACAATGTTAAATATTGAATTGGCTATACTGAATTAAATCATAAACTGGATCATGCTGGTTAAGAGAATGATGCTGACGTAATCAGTGCGACCTTATTTAGACAATGTATCTATATGAAGTGTGTGGTGTGGTGTGATGGACACTTTTCTTTTCTTTCCCATACACACACCACTTCCTGTTGTTTCCCTGGAGACAGATATATAAACAACATGGCTTAACGGCAGACCACAATGAATAGTTCTTAGTCATCGTCCCACGCTGTGAATCAGCAGAAAGGATAGCAGTTGAAGAAGACGTGAGTCTAAGAGTGCTGCAAGGGGATGAATACCCACCACTCGCCACTCAATGCACGACAGGCATATCATATATGGAGGGGGAAATCAAAACAACAGTGTTTGCCGCCGCTTCCATCCAGATACACATTTTGAAAGATAAGAGTCCTCATTGTTCCCGTGAGGAAGTTCATCATTCACAGCGCACTGCTAGGGACCAAAACCACTTCTAATGCCAGTGGCCATGCCAGCAGTATTCCACTACAGCAACATGCATTGTGTTCTGGTGTGGGGAATACAAAGCACTCATGAGAGATCCATGTCAGACCCTCCACACATATGTGTTCCAACGTCAGGACCTCCAGATTGCATAGAGAAAGTAGGTTAAATTTAGAGTAGTGGATTCCATTAATTCACAGTCTTCAAAATATTTGTCTGTGTTGCATTAGTGAGTAGCCTCAGTGCATAATGGAATGACCTTTGACCTCCAGTTGCAGCAGATAAGGAGGTCTACACTGTAGCGTGGCATCTGGGTCATAGTCAAACTGTTATAGTATGCTTGCATATGTCGTGGAATGATATGATGCTGAATGAATTGGGTTCAGGGAATTCCCTAAGACATTGAATTGTGACAAATAACCACTGACATAGAGTATACTGTATACAGGGATATGGCAGTTACAGTAAAACGAGAAAACATGTATGAAGCCTTATCTGACTGGCTCCAGCAGCTTCCTGTCAGTTAACATTAACTGAATACCAGTTGCTTTTAATGTATTACACCTAAAAGGAAGCCATTTTTATATCTGAAGATACATGATTGTTAAGGACTATTGCGTAATCTTCAGAGAATGCATGCACACATGCATACAATGTAACCTTTGACATACTGCATACAACTTGCCTAGTGAGAAAAACTCTTCTCTCTTGAGAATACACACTTTGGCAAAGAACCAGAAACCCCAGGAAACATGTTCCCATGAAAGTTCACTTTTGGAACATTTGGGTGGAAATGGTCTAATAATATCTATTATTATCTATATATCTATACACTAACATGTAGTAAAAGACAAAGATAAGTTGCTTCTCATAGTAAAATATATCCAGCCTAGCACATTCAACTAAACAGACATGGCTGTGTGGTCATAAAATGAACCCATATGAACATTATTTTTAATTGCACATAAAACATGTAAAAACTACATCAAATTAATCTTACCATTAAAGGTATAGTCAGCTATTGCAAGTTAATTGTAAGCTAATACACTGTTTGTCAAATTCGGCAAATATCTCCTGATAATTTGCTAGCTTATCTGTGCGTGTTGAAAAAAGTATCTGATACTTAATAATAAACCCAGCCCTGGCTCGGTAAATAGGAACATAAACAATGTGGCGAACACCATGTGCATTAACAGAGCCGTAGTAAAAGTATTTGCTTCGCAATGCGTTTCGAAATGTGGAGCAGCGCCACGGAGAGATACAGTTTTGATTTGAGCTGGAAATTAGCAAGGGTACTTTTACTAATTACTAACTCTGTCTTTAATGGAGTATATTATGTAGGCTACTGTTATTATTATTAATGTTGTTATTATGGCGCGGGACGAGTTGCACTATTATCCTTATGAATGTCTGAATGAATGTCTCACGACAGCTAACATAATATTACTTTGTATGTCTGCCCAGCACTCACGTGCAAATGTGCGTACGTGTGAGTTTACAAATAAGCATCTATATTCTCACCTAAGATCTATGTATGGAGCGTCGGAATGTCACAAACATAAAATACACAGGGCGCAGGTCATGTATAACAAGAGCTGATGGTAAAAATAAAGTGTTAATATGCTTGGACGGCAGAGAGAATTCCACAGTACATTCCCTGCCCGCGGGGGTGGGAGAGGAGTTTGAGGAGAGGGGACTATTTGTGCACCCTGCAGAAAGAGACCGGGACCCTCAAAGATGAAGCAAAGTGCAACACACTGCATTATAGTGCAGCTCAGCTCACCGTTTATTTATTAACAAAAATACCCACTCATGTCTTTGAAGCGGGAGGGGCATAGCGAAATGTGTGAGCCAAGGAGGGGAGTAGAGAGCGGTGCATGCACTGTCTGAATGTCGAACCAAAACAACAGTGTTTATGTAATGCGGGTTTCAACCACATTCCAGACATATCGTAAGTCAGGCGGCCATATCTTGAAGGCAAACAGCCAGAAAAGACAGAGAAAGCAGAGTATAGCCAGACAAGAGAGAGAGAGACTCAATTAGTGTGTGCCGTCTCTCAATACATTGTTATTACGAAGCGACGAGTGCAGGAGCTTTAAGCTAAAGGATCTCTCTCTATAACTCCTAGAGCAGGGGCCCAAGAATGTACACTGGCATATGAGCGGGTCTACGGGGATCTCAGAAACACACCCTGAATACCACGGCAGTGCCCATCCATGTTCTTCTGATGGGTGAGGTCAATCACAGTGCTTGTTTGTACAGCAGGGGAGAAGTGGAGGCAGGGTGTGTGTCCATGAGGTTGTAAAGCATTACAGAGGCAAAGTGCAAGTTTCACACATACTGTGTACACTCCCCTCAGTAGCCTTTATCTTTATGGCAGTACCCTCCCTGCTCGGAAGAATCTGTGCATTTAAACTATCCTTTATTTGCACATGCCATATTGTCAATCGTGTATGTAAACATGGTCTCTTAGGGGAGTAGGTCATGTATTCAGGGTTGGGTAGGTTACTTTTTAAATGTAATCCGTTACAGTTACTAGATACTAGAATAAAATCATAATCGGTAACATATTGTTTGGATTACCTCAATTTAGTAACAAAATCGTATTACTTTTAGATGACGCGTAAACATTGTTCTTTGAAGGTAAAGGTGATTTTATTGTCACATACACATACATGTAGCAAAATATGTTCTCTGTATTGAACCCATCCCTCAGCGCCCGGGGACCAACTCCAGATTGGAGCCACCAGTGTCACTTCTCACATGGCGCTGGCTGGAGGGAAAAGCATGCAAACTCCACAAAGGCCAGACTGACCAGCGTTCGAACCCGGGACCTTCTTGCTGTGAGGCCACAGTGCTATCCCACTGGGCCACCAAAATGTCATCCAAAGCAAGTTAATTGTGTTGGCAGTGCCAAATCTTTCTATTTTTGTGACCGTTTATGTTTCTCAGGGGATCACAGTTAGATATTTTGTAATCAGTTGCTAAATGTACAGTAATCAGTTTAAGACTCATGTAGGCTATAGTTGTATAGGCAAGAAATGTATGTGCGTGCGTGCGTGCGTGCACGTACACTGTATGTGTATAGGAAATATTTGCACAGGCTCTAAAAGCTGTTAAATAAAATCAATACTAGTCATATATACTTGGCGTGGGTCTGTAGATCAGCATCCACATTTCATAATGTGTATGGAAGTATATGGAGATATCGTGGAAAGTGAGGGTGAGATGGTAAGGAGCTGATAAGGAGTGATGGATAGCCTACGCTTGGTCTCACTGGATGAGAGAGGCTTGTAGTTAGCGTGGTGTGCACACGTTTAAAGGTATATTTGAAAACAGTCAGGTTAAAGGCTTCATGGAAGAAGATAATGCACTGTATGGTTCCCTGATACTCGACAAAGGCATATTTATAAATACATTGTAGACTAGCTTAATATGAAAATGGTAGGTGACTTCCATGGCTTTAAATATGCAACAGAGGTAAAGATCATTGATTTGTTTTGTTGCAGTATGTTCTTTTACCCCACACTCATTTTGTTGGATTACAGTACATTAAGATCTACAGTACGAACAGTCGGATCTGCATACTTGACAAAGGTGACAATGAGTTCAGTTTACTGATTGGAGCAGGACCTTTACAGACGCGCATGTGTGTGTGTGTGTTTGACTTTGTCTCCAGTCACACTGTAGGAGCTATTCCAGGCTGTTTGTTTGGAGATTTCTGTCACATCTGTTAGCTAGGACTGCTGTTTGCATTTCACTGGCCTGGGGCCCATCCTCCTGCAGTGTAGTAGAGCAAACACAGAGCACTGGCTCTAGATGGATGTCCCTCTCTGCTCCACTAGGAATGACACGCCTCTACATGGTGTTAGACACGATTGCATAATATTGTAGATCAGCAGTTCTTGCCGTTGGTAGTGGAAGGGAATTGCAAATTGTGTTTAAATTGTATTGTGTGTCTAGTGTGATTTCAACTGTTGTGTTAACTGTTACATTATCTTCCTTATTTTCTAAATTACTGTAAACAAGTTGACTCATTTGTAGGTGAGCCAAGTATAACAGGAACCAGGAAAAATGTGAAATAGGCAAACTTGAGAATTGGAAGAGTACTTGGCTGTGAATGATGACGTTTCACAAGTCTCAAAGAACGCAAGAACAGAAAAGAATGCATATTGAGAAACAGCGTTTGAGTCTACAATCTTGCATTATTTCACAATATTCAAATTTTTTGAGATACTGAATATGTGGTTTTCATAAGCTGTAACCGTAATCATCGAGATTAAAACAAATACAGGTTTGAACTATTTTGTGTGTAATTAATCCATATGAGTTTCACGTTGTCAATTGAATTATTGAAATGACTAAACTTTCCCACAATATTCTAATTCATTGTTATTTATTACTGTATGTACAGTATTAGAATATCAGTGCTTGTTGTGTGATACATCACTTGTGTAAACATAACATTTCGCCACATTGTTCATTGGTAAAATGAAAGGTAATGCTAATTAGCTATGTTGTTGGAAACAAAGGGTAACCAGGGTTTATTTGAGGAGGTTAATCTCTTTGCACTTGTACATGGAGTACGCCTTAGTGAATGTGTGGTACGGTACATACTGTAATGTAATAAATATTTTATCGTCACTTTGATTTGGAACCATTGTAATTTCAATCAACCCCCACTTGCTTCTAACACACTTAGCACTCAGCAGTACAGAACAAGTCGATCATTATTTTAGCGTCTTTCCAGGATCAGGTGTAGCCAACCAGCCGTGGCGTGCTAGGGAAGGTCTTCCGCATGCTCATGCACTTATCCTGGTCCAGGAAGAGCGAGTTAGCCTTGACGGAGAGGTCGTGCTCCAGGCCCACTTTGGTCTTGACCAGATTCTGCAGGGTGTTCTCGGCCTCCATCAGCCTCTCTTGGAGCTTACGGATGGTGTCTTCAATCTCCCTCACCTCGCTCACAAGTCTACCAACAATAATACAGATTCATTAAAGGCTATACAGGAATGCCAATAGGAAAATTGTGAATGATGCAGCAGCAAAGTGCATTAAAGCTGCATAGTATGATTACTTGATGGTGAAATACAGTATAATTCCTAGTGGTCTACAACAGTACACAGTGTATCAGCAGTAGAACATGAGGCCCACTGGTTTCCAGTGTACTGGATAGTACCTTGGCTACATCACTACATCAACCACATTGACTAAGCTACTGTATGACCATATTAAGTGATTCCAGTGAAAGAAACATATCTCAAAGTACAAATTAAAAAAATAAAACATGTTTTCAGTTTTTGAATATGGTGTTGTTGCATCACATGGCCAGAGTGGCCACCAATATGCCAAGGTCCATTCATCCATTCATCCATCGTCATCCGCTTAACTAATAATAACTAATTTGCTTATTGCAAAATATCGCAGAATATGTTTAAAATCGCAATAATATCGTACTGTGGCATAAGTATGGTGATAATATCGTATCACGGGGCCTCTGGTGATTCCCACCCCATCCCTACCCCTGGTAGTGCGTGAGATCATGTGTGAATCATCGCTGACTGCTAGTAGCACTAGCATCGCACTACTGTACCTGTGGTGTGGGGTGTCCCTGCAGAGCTCCACGTTCGGCCTGCGGGTCCTCTCCTCCAGCCGGGTCTGGGCCACCTTCAGTGGGCCCTCTTTGTCCCTCAAGGCCTGCTTCAGAGACTGAATCAGCATCTCTGTCTGGAAGATCTCCTGAAGGGTCTGCAGCAGGGGACAAGACAGATACTTGATAGAGCCTAGAAGGACTTTGGACAAGATAGGCCTATATTGGCTAAACTCTGGGTTTAACTCGAAGGTCTGAATCAAATCTCAACTGTCCGTTAATAAAAAAATGCAGTTCAAGTGAACAGAGGAAAGGGCACTGGATCAGTTCGTACTACTCTACTGTCTTTGATATGGTCCATTATATTGGGAAATGAAATCAACTATTTCATGTATTTACTGTACTCCATGAGAAACATTGACCTCATCGTGGCCAAAATAACATTATGCGCTTGTGTCAACTAATATAGTTGAATTGTCTCACTCGCGCAGAGTAATATAACATGTTTGACGCTGCTACCAATAAAACGTCCTTTTACCACAAATATACGCAATTTCAGAGAATCACCACCCTACAGAACTCTGACAATGACTGGGCTTGATCAAAGAATGAGACTTCACAGCTGCTACAGTATCAATGAATAAGCCTATTCAACAGCTGATACAGACTGTAGCCCGCACAATTAACACTTACAACAATGGCATCTACTGTATGAAGGGCAAATAGCAGTGGAGAAGATGGTCCAGGCAACGAAAGAAGGCTCTATTTCAGGTATGTAACAGTAAACAAGGTTTGGTAAGTTTCCGTGCAACAATCTAGTGTAACACAATTATGGTAGATGGATGGTGCTGTATATAGCACTGGTATGTAGGGGGTAAGTGGGTGGAGGGGGGGGCACTAGATAAGAAGAGCGAGACCATTTCAAATGCTCACATCTCCCCTCCCATTAAATAGCAAATGTTGTTAACCTTTGAAGACTGTACATATATTTTTCTCTTTTTTTGTTTAGAACACAGGAACAACATATGATGGTCTTCCTAAAACTATTTTGACCATCATTTCAAATGTAATTAACGTTTTTTTAAACCATTGCGATCATAAATCAGCTATCTAAAGGCAAAATATAAATATTTATAGTGTCATTCTCACATAAGCCCAAATGTTGTCTTCAGCTCACTTTCTATGTTTAAAACATGACATGCACTTGGCTGTAGAGTCAGGGTAGATAACTGTTAAGGCTGCTGCTGTATTTACTTGCATTCTACAGTCCCAGTCACAGTGTATATGATCAAATGATCACAAACATCACATTACACTATTTCGTTTCATTAAAACCATTCACAATAAGATGTAGACCGTCACCTTAGCCAGATGTGTCTGCAGGTTGTATTTGGTGTCAGACGTTTCTGCTATGCGGCTGGTGAATGCCATGTTAACGTTGTTGAACTGGTTCCACATATCGCTAGCAGTGGTGTTCAAGAGGACCTCGATCTCATCCCGGAGCTTGTGTGAGGATGCGCGCTCACTCTGGGAGTGTAGAATGTTGTCGTCTGTGAACTTTGTCCACGTGTTTGGCAGAGAGAGGCTGGCAGAGAAAAACTACATGTAGTGTTTGTTTACAGAGTTGATATCCCTGAGATATCCTTGATAAAAAAGTAAACAATTACTTTTATATTTATACCTGTATATATATACATTTTTTCTCCTCAAAGGATTGTCCTTTTTATTGAATATTAAAAAATGTCAAGTAAAATCTATACCTATATAGGTTTATACCTATTTATTTATACCCAATAACATAAATGGTTATTGTGAAATAGTACAATTACAATTCATATATGCATTATAACCATGTCTCTCATGACAGTTATTCTCACTAATGCATTTAAACACAGGAAGCGAGAGAACCTACGAGGGGTCCAATCTCTCGATTCCCCTGTAGTAGCTGATGCCCTCCGATGTGTTCCTCAAATGGTGACACCTGCCGTCGATCCGCTGTGCCATCACCTTGTCGCTCATGTCTCTCTCTAGCTCGTGCTGGGTGGCTCGGTTAGACCTAACCCACGCAGCAGGCAGGAAGAACAGCAACCTGAATAACTTCATAGACTACGTAAACAGGCCCGGTCATATCCCACTATTTATTATTATATTTTGTATAATTCCACTAGTATTTGGATTATTGACATACTTGTGTTGACACAGGCCTGTTCGACAAGATATATTTCATGCAAATCAGTGCTTCGCAGAACATTGCTGCTATACTGACAGTCACCCGTAGTAACAAGTATGTCATTTGTATTTTCTAGACTCACGCCAGCTGTGCGATGGCTCGGTCCAGATGCCGTCTCATCCTTTCCTGACAGGACTTGATGACTTCCACTTCCTTTTTGCAAGGTGAATGGCAGTAGAATGAGGTCAGTATTCCAGGCCACAGTGAGACTAGATACACATTGCTACTTGGATTACCTTTATGAGGTCTTTCTCCACACCGTCATGCACCAGATCAATTGTCATCCGCCTCTCACGGTGGTAAAGGCATTCCTGAGCCACCTGGTGAGTAAACAGGACAGAGACTGGCATGTAAATGCAGCTAGTGGTTAGCTAGTGGTCAAACAAGGGAACATTTGCGAACGTTGGCAAAGATATTCAAACAGCGTTCCGTTTGCTTTGTGTTCTCCACAAACGTTTGCGAACACAAACAAAAACGGTCTGAGGAGGTAGTTCACGGCGAAACACGCATTGACGCTGGACGAAGGGTGATAGTTGAAACCTAATATGTTTGAAATGTTTACACAAAAAGTTCAGAATTCATGTGCAAAGCATGTTCGCCGCTGTTTGCCAATTCTGAACGCACCGCTTGTCTCACTGAGAGCAAATTGTGATCTCAAAATAAAATATTAGGAAAAAAGGAAATGTCCCCAAATCTCTGCCATAACTCACTGTTTGCTTCTGTTTGTTTGAAATTAGTATGGGGAGGGGTAGATAAGGGTGTCTATGTGTAGGAGCAGAGAGAAGTACAAGCCATCTCACACTTAAGTTAAGGAGCAATCATTGTCAGTGTTTCAAAACAAAACAGTTTTTTGCAACGTTGGTTTCAATATGGCCATTCTGGACACAAATCAAATAATGTATCTACGGATTATTCCAATATCCCTACAAACTATGGCACAGTTACTAGTGAGGAAAAACATTCCATGCCAGGGTGAGAATTACACTGCTTTTCATTGTTGCCATTTTATGGAGACGATTTGGAGCAAAATCTAAGTAAAGGAATGCTTTGCTCTGAGAAAGGAAGGTAATTTAATTATGGAAACTGATAGGGGATGGAGAAGGAACAGGGCAGCCATACGGTAGTAGCAAATACACAGACCTGGACCATGTCCTGCATGTACAAGCAGGGTACATTCACCCATTAGCTCCCCAGTACACCAGCACACGGAATTTGGAGATGGAATATGAAGAGTAATAGGCAACTAGGTGTAGGCAGTGGAGGAGGATAATGACTAGGGGGAGCTTGGGGAGTCTGCATGCCAGACAGACCACAGTGTTCTTGGAGGTACAGCGTTAGTGGAGTGTTCCAAGGTACTGGTTAGGATGGATCTTGAACTAAGAGGCCTCATGAAAAGAAGAGCCCGATTTTGATATCCAGTCATTCACTGAATCACAATGAGAGGTGTGACAGACTGTTGGTGTTTGCGTGTGAGGGTGCTGTTGCAATGTGTCAGCACAGCTCTCATGTTTCCGTTACCTGAAGAAGTACCTAAGAAAACCGCCTGACACATGATCTAAGCCTAGACGGTCGGTTGGGTCATTTTTGTCACCAGATCTGCATTCAGATCGCTTTGAATCAACCTTGACTAGCTTCACATTAGGGTTAACAAATGACCGGTGGTGCATTACGGGCACGGTTGCTTGGTAACTGTAACTGAACATACCGTATCACAGGGTGACCTAAATAAGAGATGGGACATACCAGTGCCCACTTTTGCTCTGAACTGATGAAGGGCCAATCAGCGAACGTTGCTAGGAATACTGTTACAGCCTTATTAGTGGTGACATGTGGTGGCATTAGCATAAGCACATGCATACTGTACATAGTATCCATTCAAGCATTACCTGTAGGGGGCCTTCGGTCTCTGCCAGAGCTCTCTCCAGCCTTCTCTTGACCTCGCTGAGGGCCGCTATCTCCGTCACCATGTTGTCAATCTCATGGCTCAGCTCAGACTTCCAGAAGACGATATCGCTGACGCGCTCTCCAAGGTTCTTGCTAGTGGTTTCCTGGGTGCGTCTAGTCAATTGATCCTTGTCTTGCATCAACCTGAGACTGTCTATTCTCAGCCTCTCTGCGGCGTTCCTGGAAGACTCGGACTCCCTGTAGTAGCTCAGGTTGGACCTGTACCAGTCCTCAGGAGTGTAGCGGGTGGACAACATGGTCCTGTTGGACGGATAGAACATGGTGTTGGCCCGAACCATGTCTAGATTATCCCGCTGTATGGAGGAGAGGGATGGGATTGCACTGTTGGTTTTGTAGTAGGCATTTGTCCTCCACTGGTTGGCACTGGGGTTGCGGTAGCTGGATGCCATGGTGGAGATGGCAGGGAGGAAATGGGCGGTTTTGGGCCGGGCGTAGGTGGCTGTCATGGTGGATCCCATCAGCTCCATTTTTGACTCTTGTGGAATTATCCTGGTCTTCTCAATTAAAAGCACAAAGCATATCATGTTTTATTTCTCTCCAATTAGTAGAAGTATAACTGCAAACATTTAATTAAATCTCAAATAGTAATTTACAACAATACAGAATACAGTATGATCAGATTAGACCCAATTGCTAAAGCTCTATTGAAAAATTCACTGGGGCTTTTCCACGAGCCCGCCATGCCGCGCTGATTTGTATTTTCCATTAGTTTACCCACGTTGAGTTGTAGCCACAATACAGTGGCCTCATCCTAGCGGGGTGGACAGACAAACTAGTTCGACACACTGAAACATATTTATTTGCAGCTCGCTTAAGTCGTTTTTTTATAGAAAGAGGATAGCCTACCTAATCACAATGAATTGAGTTCACTAGCAATTAATCTAGTCTATGTTGTCTGAGAAACTGAGCCTGTGCATTTTCACCGTAGCCAATGTAGTCGGCGGATGTTGTTACAATGTCCAAGTAAAATAGTTACATTAGCCTGAAAATCCATGATGACAAATCGCTACCTACTGTTGCACAGTGAAATAGTAAAAAAAGTGCATTAAGAGGGAACTTATTTTAAATGTTATTGGCCATAAGCGCGTCATCGGTTAAAGACACACCTTCAAGTGTGTAGCCCTGTTTAATTGTGTAACCCTAACCCTGCTGTAATGGAAATGCAACTCTCATCTGTGCTGGGCTAACCGTCCCGAGCCTGCACATGCAATGGCAAAGGGCCACATGTCTCCCAGTTGTCTGGTCAGTTTTCTTGCCCAGCCAAACTTCCTCTCTAAAATATCAGCATGTAAAACAAGCTATACAGATTTGGCCCCAGGTTAGAAATCTTGTCTCTGACATACCTTCACCTGTCAGCCAGTTAGTGCAACAACAACAGTAAGATAATGTTAAGATCAAAAAGGAGAAAGGTCTGCCAACAAATATATCTGGAAATTAGGCTAATTAATAAGGTAGAAAAAAATGATGCATAAAATAAAAAAAATTCACTTACCCCTGTGAAATATTTTATACATCCAGCTTCTGAGACAGGAGGTAGATTCCTCTTTGAAGTCCTTACCTGAAAATGAGCACAAGAAAGCTCCTAAGGTATACTGACATGCATTATTGAAAAGGTAAGTTTGCAAGCCATTCGTTCAGTTTGAGCTAGCCAATAGTGGTCCAGAGAGTCTATGTCAGTTACAGGGCTGTCCAAATGTTCAGTTGACACTGAAGCAGTTACCATGAGCAACAGCAAGAGCAGATATTGCCCCCTCAAAGCCATTTACAGATTAACTGTGGACAAGTGCATTAGCTTCGCTAAAGTAAATACACTTTACCAGATTATGTATTTTGTGTGTATTTAAATACGCACTGTTGTGTTTGTGTTGCGCTTGTGTTCGTGCAAGAGTAAGAGAGATGAATGGCACAGATTATTTCTTGGTTAATGGATACAGTTGATTTGGCAGATGTCCCTTAGCTAAGAGTTTAACAGAGTGAAATGGAGTGAGGAGTACAAAGCCCAGATATGCAAGAAAAACTGGCCATTAGGATTTGTTGTTTGTCCTTCCCCCGCTCCGTGAGCTTCGTCCCCTGGGCCCTCAGGAGATTGGATGGGTGTAGGATGGGACGGGCCCGTGCTC
>JAODTR010000011.1:2027855-2063981 GCA_025399935.1 Amblyopsis rosae | reverse complement strand
CAAATATTGCTTTTGGTGGGATTCTAACCCATCGGGACTCCAACCCAGGCGTTTGGTGGGACTCTAACCCACCGGGATATAAAGTGAACTGCTATATTTTCTGTCTGTGGTTATTAATATTTATATTCTAAAACTTTGGAACATGGATTTATCAATTTAAGTGTGTGTGTGCACGTGTGTGTGTCTGTGTGCATGTGCGTGTGCGTGTGTGTGTGTGTGAGTGTGCGCACGCGTGCGTGTGAGCGTGTGATTCTTGGGCTTGTTTGAAGTGGCTTCCTGCTTTGAAGTCGTGGTGAAGAGGCACTCAGGCCCAGGCTGAGCTGGACTGGATTGGCCTTTTATGTCCTGCCACACCAATACACAAGTTTATCCTGCTCCATGCTATTACAAGATGTGTATGAATTCCCCCACGTTCTTACATTTCAAGCACTGATAAATGAAGTGATTAGCTCAGTTCCACCCACTATCATGATAATATTTAAATATATTTTGAGTAATCAACCCTTAAAGTGCAATATATGAGTGTGTTGAGCTGCAATTTTAGATAAAAATCGTAAAACTATATGTCTAACACACACACTAATAAAATACACTGCCTTGAGCTGAGACTGCTTGTATATTGGACGCATCAGATTATTGCGTTCCAATACATTGTGCACGGATTATCTTGTAGCCAGTGGCTGGTTAATGATGCTGATCCACGCTAATGCTTATTAAATGCAATGACCTTACCACTGACAGTAGCAAAATAAATACGGATTACTGGCTACTAAATAAATTGTTTATTTTCTGACAGCTAAACTAGAAAATGTAAGACAGGCCACTAAAATGTATGCATATGATTTGTATTGTTACATTTAGGCTTGATATTGCTACATTTAGAATATAATCTATTCTAAAAACTAGTGAAGAATATTGCCGTTTAAACTGATCATAAAATAATCCACTTGACAGAACGAGATTGTTTTCAGGTAGAACTATAGCTGTTTTAGCCAATATGAGCGCATTCAGTAGAAAGCAATTGTTTTCTGCGTGATCGGACAAAAAACTAACAACCTTATATTGTCTTTATAAATAAGACCAGGTTGTGTAAAACACATATTAAAATAGAGCCAAAGCCGTGACCATACTGATTTAACAATACAACACAAGGAAGGAATGCCTACCTTCTTGAGACATGCCATCCGCGGCCGGTATCTCTGTCCATGATCCCTGATGGTGTTTCGGATTGTCATGATTACAATATAGCCTTTTACTCTCACACAAAACGGATTTGTGTAGGTACTATATCGCGTGGGGGTGATGGGGGTGGAAGGAACAAGCAGGCTGTTCTCATAACCGATACAAAATAACGCGCAGCAATGAAAGCACGGTTCCACCAATCAGAGACCTGCACAATCTGGAAGACGACTCGTGCTGCGCATATGCTAAATTGTTCCGCTAGGTGGCGAGATGGCATCATAGCTGATCTAATTACAGTAGTTCCAGGCTAACATATTTGTTAGTGCTAAATTCATGTTTAATATATGTTTTAATATTTATTATTGGGGTTTAATAAAAGACCTGTATACCCTGCAATTGTGACTATTAGAGCTTAATAAATGTAGTCTTTTTGCGTTTTTTATTAACATACAATTTTATTTAAATCGGATCTACCATACTTATGTCAATTTTAAATATAACAAAAATGTATTTTATACATGAATATATACATATTTATATTTCCGTGATGTCATATTATAGATTGCTCGGGTTCAACTAACATCTCCACTTCCTGAGTTTAGGGAAGGGGCTTGGCTCTGTGTGCTCGCCTCTGGGCTGCGGCGTTTCCGCGCTACACGAACGCGCACCAATTCGTATCGATGAAGTTTGTGCGAACATGGCGGATTTCCTGCCGTCCAGATCCGTGTTAAAAGTTTGTTTGCCCGCCTGTCTTCTTAACAACAGCGAAGTGGAACAGTTAAGAAAATCCAAAGAGATCGACAAATGTATATCCCGCGAGAAAACGTTCGTAAAAAGGCTAGTAAAGATCTTGTTGCTGGGCGCTGGCGAGAGCGGCAAGTCTACTTTCCTCAAACAAATGCGGATCATCCACGGCCAGGACTTCGACCAGCAAGACCGAGAGGAGTTCCGATCAATTATTTACAGCAATGTTCTCAAAGGTAACATGAAAAGATTAATAAAGTTGTGGTACGCCTTGTTCTGAACCTCAGGTCTATGTTCGCACTGGCAGATATGCGACGACAGGCCCTAGACGGCTCCTTTTTATAATGGAAGGGAAAGTTTCCCACATCTGTTTAGCGGTGCTTGTAGGCTACAGGGTTGGGTATGCATAATTAATATAAACGGTCATCATCTGCCCTCGCCACACCCATGTCGACCCCAGACTTTGAAATAATACCAATTAAGACTATATATAAATAAAAATTGTGCTGCCTGAATATTTTCAGATACACATTTTTATTTATATATATATGACACACACATATACATAATATGCACTATAGCCAAAGATAATGGGTTTGTTCTCAAGCAATGTTTGGGATGTTGTAGGGAACACAGCTCAGAAGCTCTGGGTCCACTCTAGTGAAACATATAGTCACCTATTTAAGATTATTCTGAATTATATCATCCTATTCCCCAAGGCCTGATGATGATAATTCGTAAATCTGACAATGTTCCCCTTTTAACTTTTCTTCAGGCGTACGTGTGTTAGTGGATGCCCGAGAGAAGCTGCACATTCCTTGGGGTTGCAATGATAACTGCGAGTATGGGGACATTTTGATGGCATTTGACACGAGGTCAGCCATGATGGCCAGGGGCCAGGTAGAGACTTCTGTGTTTATGCACTACCTGCCCTACATCAAGGCTCTGTGGGCGGATTCGGGGATACAGCATGCCTATGATCGTCGCAGGGAGTTTCAACTAGTAAGTGGCACTACACACATGCACTACAGCTAACAGGAATACTAGTTACCTTTTGTACTATATTTAATAAAGTGTATAGTAACACAAAAGGTCACTTGCTTGCCATTGCGCCTTACAGTGCGGCCAATAGGCCTACACTGCATAGGGTTTATTGTAGGGGTAGGTTAAAAAATCGATTCTCCAATTTAAATCAATGGTAATTGGAATGATCCGATATCGATTAACAAAATCCCAAGATCGATCTTTTAAGACCAGATGCAAGGTTTGCAAGCTTTTTTCCTGTAGGACAGGTGCAACGTATGTCTGCTTCTCCCTGAGTTGAACATGAGCGCGTTGGATTATGTCAGTTTTCAAATTTAAGACACATGGACACAGAAATGGTGAGGAAGGTTTAATGCATTATGCATTTTTAGAGTCTGTTGACTGCATACACTTTTCTAAAGATAAGTAATGCTGGTGATCTGCACAAGGAAAATATGATGCCGACTGCCGCATAGGTTACAGTTTTACTTTGAGGATGATAACAACAATTCTGACCAAATTATGAGTGCGCGTATTAACGCGTTCTAGTTCCACCAAAACACTAAATAAATGCAGTCTCTTGTATTAAAATACATTTGTATCATAGACCCATTTACTGTTTACAAAATGAATGCACTATACAGCCTACGTGAGGCTGAGGCGACATAAATATGGTGCACTAGTAAATAACTTGCCAAATAACAGGTTTTTTTCTTGCAGCTCCATCGTCCGAATGCCTAAAAGCTGCTGGTTGGCATAGAGTGCAAAAAAAAAATCTGACATGGTGAAAGATCGAATGTTTTTAGCTCAGCTGGGTCACGTAATTAGCACATTGCTCGAGCCTGATGTATTTCCCTCCAGTTGGACTACATTTTTGGCTCCATACTTTGTTAGTATTGCATCCCGTCACACTTTTAATTTATCATATGTGTGTTCAGATGTTTGTTAGACGAAAGTTACAAGCGGTGTCGTGCCAAATTGTGTAGGTCTGCCAAAATTCAAATGCAGATTTTATTTTGATGGCCCTGTATTCCTGCTGAAAAATAATTAATCTGGAATACAAGGACATTATTAATTATAATAGGCCACATAGCAGGTAAGATACAGTAAAGAATACAAAAGGACATGAATTTGTTCCTCAGTTGGACTGCTGATATGTTTTTCCAGTTGGATGTGTGTGTGTACACTTACATACTGTGTGTGTGTGTGTGTGTGTGTGTGTGTGTGTGTATATATATATATATATATATACACATACATACATACATACATACATACATACATGCATACAATTATTGTGCGCTTGATACATAGGATAATTGCAAAATAGATACTTTATTTATTTGATATGGGGCTTATGGCACGTCTGTTGCACAAATGTACGTTGCAATCATTATGTCCGTGACGCAAATTTTGTATTGTACCTGAAATATCAGTGATCGAATCGAAAATAAAATCGATTTTGGACCTGTGAATCGGAATCGAATAGATTCTGGAAATCAGTGGCGATACCCATCCCTACTTTAATGCTCATGTGCCACTAATAGTTTCATAAGATTTCAGTTGAAAAGTGAGCGGCAAATGCTATGAGAATGCTGAAGAGCAGTAATTTCCTCTACAAGTTGTTTCTTGTAGTAGCCATAGCTAATCATGACATTTATGAGCCCCAGAAGTGGAAACAGAAAGCAAGACTGATTTATTTATTTTTCTCTCTCTCTACCTCCTCATTCCTCTCTTCAGCTTACCCTTGTGAGTCCTCAGACATGATTCTATTGTGCTTCCTGTTTACACCTTTTCTCCCTGCGATGTCTGTCAGCAGGCACGCGTGTGATGATTCCCCCACAGAAACAGCATCACTTTCAGTTCTAGACGCTTTTTGTTCAGGCTAGCCTCGTTCCTGGAATTTGGTCGTGAACTCATTGTGGTTTCAAATTGGCCTTGTTTTATTTGACACACACTCACACAATGATTTTAATAAAGAATTGTGCAAAAGTGGATGTCTGTTTGCATTGATAAGCATGAAAAATACTTTATATTTTTTTGTCTTGCATAAGCCATAACTCTTTTCAATAGTGTTTTGTTTTCCCCTCTCTCACCCCGCGTTGGTGTTGGTTTGGGGATTGTTGTGCAGACAGAATGGGGGGGAATAAGTGTGACCAGAGTAGGAATGTTGATCTGTAGTTAAACAGCTTTATGTGTACAAACACAACACTGGATCTTTCGCACAGTGACACTCGTGTGGGTGCACACACACTACGTACTGTAGTGCTCACAGAACTTTGCAGCCTGTTAACCCTTGCACACAAAAAAGAAACGCACTACTGGTCCAATATTGGTTTTTTAGTTCTGGCTTAGTTTCTTATCATAGTATGCGTTTCTATTTAAGTAGAAAGGTCATGGCCTCATGGGTAGTGGGTACTTGTAACTGAAGTCAATATAATTATTTGAGCCCAGTATCTTTATGATACCAAGGCCACTCCACAGTTGTTGTATGAAGGCTATTTTGAAATCATATCTGGATTTGGCATCAGACATTGCACTTTCATTTTCACTTTGTGATCCAGAACATTTTCACTAGGGTGATCAGTGCAGTTCAGGAAGAAAATCCTCAATGATCAGACATTTTCTCTAAATCAGGTTGTTTGGGATGTTTTTTTTTTTTTTAAGTGTAGTTAGGGGAGACAGTCTGCCAGCAGATAAATATACTTTTACCATGTCCTGTGTGTGTGTATTACAAATCGGAGATGCCTTCAGGCTAGCTCATAATAATCAGTTTAATGTAGATTAACATTGTAAATGTAGCTCAATGTGGAACCACACGTGGCTCTTTCCTACTGGTAAAGCAGTACAACGTGAATTTGATTGTTTAAAACCACACAGTACACTGCTGGGAGCTTTCCACCAGTAACATAAAGAACCATTTGGAAGCATGAAGTGTTTATCCAAATATTTAAGTTAATTAATGGGGAAGAATTTTCCTTTTGCTTTGACACGACAGTCACATGCAGGCCCACAGAACACATGCATAGTCTTGCATAATCCTGAATCGAGGCAATTCCAGAGCCATAACTCTTCTAGTTTCTGTTCTTCTTTTGCAACCGGCTGAATTTTATTTCTCCCCAAAAGTTTTTCTATTTTTTTCTTCTATCTCACCACCTAAACTTCAACTCAGCCATTTGTCTGGTTTTAACCTAAGCCACTATCTATCCTGCTCCTCCTCTTTTGTAACATAACCCCCCCCCCCCACACACACACACACACACACACACACACACACACACACACAGGTTTTTCTGGTTAGTTTAGCTTTATAAAGATCTAAAGGTGACTACAGAACTGAGAAGTCTAGGTGCTTTATTGCAAAGTCACATGGAGACCCAACCCTAATAGGCAAAGCGCGCTGTCATTTGAATTTTTAAATAAAAAAACGTATTTGTTTTATATGAAGATATTTGCAAACCAAGCAACTAAAACCAGGTGGTGTGTGCATCATAGAGGAATTCTGTGATGCCAGATTAGAAAAAAAAAGAATTTATTGCAATGCAAATGTTTGATATACACAAGAATAAGACCATCTTCCCTGCACACACACACAGACGGATACAGGAATGTATTTAGTCTTGGCAGTGTCATGTCTGGGCATGCATTAGTTACTCAGGCACACCATCCCTGCAGCTTTGAAAAGTAACAGGCACACTTGGTTGTACATTTAAGATCCAGTATAATAGGTGTACGTACAATAATCAGCTTCGCTTGATCAAACCAGGCTCTGCACCTGATGCCGCGAACACCTGTGATAATGCTGCCATGCTCTCTGCATCTCAGCATCTGTTTTTATCCTTGTATTGCAGGCTATATCATTTGCATAATAGTTTCCAGATTTAATTTGATTTAGTTATATGTGGATAATATAGATTCCTTAAAAAATATATATAATCCTCTTTTTCACAGGGTGAGTCAGTGAAGTATTTCTTGGACACATTGGATAAGCTTGGCGAGCCGGTAAGTGGATATGTCCATCGCTAAGGTTCATGCTAATGGTATGGCACACAATATATAGTGGTTGTTAACCCCTTACTTGTTGTCTCTTTTAAAAGCAAACATAAGGTGTGATTGGTTTTTAAAAAAAAATCTATTGCTTCTATTCATTTTTTTATAATAGTACCACATTTTTATTCTGTTGAGTAATTTCATGGTATATTCTGCCTTCCCACCAGAACTACATTCCCAGTCAACAGGACATCCTGCTGGCACGTAAACCCACAAAAGGCATCTACGAGTATAATTTTGAGATTAAGAATGTGCCATTCAAAATGGTGGACGTCGGAGGGCAGAGGTCGGAGAGAAAGCGTTGGTTCGAGTGCTTTGACTCTGTCACTTCTATACTTTTTCTTGTCTCCTCTTCTGAATACGACCAGGTAAGATTCTGCTGCTTCCAAGCCATGCGTAATTGCGTATGCAAAATAACACTGTATATCTGCCTTATTTGCAAGAAACCACACAATAGTCTTGCGTAGTAGAATTATCTGTTCAAAGAGAGACGGTGGCAAGTATTTTGAATCCATTTGATATGTTCATTTAGCAAATACTTGAAATCAAAGAGACATAAGCAGGTAAGGTTAAGGACACTAGTTACAATAATACTTTTAAGGTAACATTGGGATTTTAACGTGTAACTGCACCTTAAAATGTGTTTTTTGAGCTGTAAACTAAGTAATAGGATTGATCTGTTATTAGACACATCAGTGGTTTTTATTATATTGACAAAATTCCCATTTCTATAAAAATTGGCATCTTATGGGCTGAAAATGGATCTACACTTCATATCTGTTAAACATCACTCCAGGACCTGGCTGGCTTTCAGCAGTACACTCCGTCCGCTCATACATCATCAAATACAAATGTTAATGTTAACGGATGTTCCCCTCTCAGCAAACTCCCCTCCCCTCACTCGGCTCCTTGATGCATTTATCAAAAAGTTGTAGTGGGTGGAGTCAGGCTCAGAGCTGGGGTGCAGTTACAATTTAATGGTTCTAACAAAGGTTATTTAGGCTGGGAGTGTAACTCTCTAAACACCAATACAGGAGGAAATGTCTTAGATTCAACAGGGTTGATTACCACAATGGGCTATTGGTTAAAGTGGCCAACTCCCAGCAAGAAGCGACTAGATTACCTACCTGCTCTGTATTATAATGCTTATAATTGACCTATTCAAAGCTGCCCCTTTTACTTGACTAACCGTGGTACTGTAACTAGGTTGGACTCAACAGCATAGTAGTCTAAAGCAGTGGATCTCAAACTTGTCAGCTCACGGCCCCCAAAATAACAACGCCCAAGGCCCGTGACCCCCGCTATCCCCAGAGGTGGTAGAAACATAACAGCCATGATATTATTTGATAGTATTTCAATATAGGCTAGTAGCAGAATACATAATGTAGTGAAACTGTACTACTAACCATTATGGCTAAAATTTTCTAATTATATTTAATTTCTGAAAATCTACTTGTGACTCTTCCTCTGTGTCTCGCAACCCCCCCGGGGGGTCCCAACCCCCACTTGTAGAACCAATGGTCTAAAGCAGAAAAACAGACAGTTGGGGGAGAGGTTCTGTCAGACACAAACTAAATATTTAAATATTATTTTTTATAACTGTTATTGGAGAGGCGGGGCTTGGGATCGCTCAAATGTGCTTGACTGCATGTCTTTTTGGATAAAAGAGTGCGCTGAAAGACCTGACTATTTAAGTTTAACAACTGAAGTTGGCTGTTTGAGGGCGTATAAATGGAGCCCATGCAGATTAGTGGCTGGTGGTTCTGCCCATATGTGTATCGACCACCGGTGAAGAAGCATTGGCATAACTGATTATCAATATTCCATTGATTTAACGCAACAATGTCGTCCAATCAGGTCCTCATGGAGGACAGACGGACCAACCGGCTGCGCGAGTCTCTGGACATCTTCGAGACCATCGTGAACAACCGCGTGTTCGTCAACGTCTCCATCATCCTCTTCCTCAACAAGACAGACCTGCTGGAGGAGAAGGTCAAGAGCGTTCTGCTCAGTGACTACTTTCCCGAGTACACCGGCCCGGAGAACAGCCTGCGGGACGTCCAGTCCTTCATGGTGGAGTGTTTCCGGGGAAAGCGGCGTGACGTCACACAGAAGCCCCTGTACCATCACTTCACCACGGCCATCAGCACCGAGAACATCAGGCTGGTGTTCCGGGACGTCAAGGACACCATTCTCCATGACAACCTCAAACTGCTCATGCTCGAATGAGCACTCTCAACCTTCTGTGTGTGTGTGTGTGTGTGTGTGTGTGTGTGTGTGTACCTGGGCCTGTGAAAGGGTAGGCTGAAGGGGTGGGGCTTGTGAGCGGGGGTGTGTCTTGCAGAACTCACTGACTGTGGGAGGATGAAACCACAATGCCTTTCAACATTGTCATAAAGGAGACTTAAAACACTGTTTTAAAACGTGAACCTGTGTGCCTTCGTGTGTCTTCACATGCAAACCGGTATGCATGGACATGTTTCTATAATTGTATGATTTGAATTCTCAATCAACAAACAAGCAAATGTCTTATGTAGTGCGACTAACAATGTTTTATTTTATTGTATTTTTTTAATTGTATTTCTTTTTTTTGGGGTCAGCAACAAACGCGTACAATACAAAGAGCCTCAATAGAACGGTTTTATAGTTCGTGAACAGGCAGTCCACTGTTTTCTCAGGGTTGAATGGAAACCACTGTTGAGATATAAACTATTGAAAATTTTAAATAATCTATGTGGTAGAGTGGCCAGGCTCAGACAGGTTTCAGTAGTTATCTGATTGGTTGTTTAGGTGGAATTGTGTTGTAATTTCCTGCAAATCCCTGAAGCTTTGGCCCAAGTCAATACAGTATCACGCCTTTATAAAGGGACAAACCTTTTTCATTTTTGCCCAAATGATTGTCTTTGTTTATAGATGTACAGAGATTTGTTTTAGATGTCCTGAATATACTGTAACCACCAGTAGACTACTGGTGTTAATAGTAACATATAATCAGTTGTGCTGGAATTTAGTTATCCATAGCACTTACCTAAAAGTAATTTACCATGTGTTCTTTCACATTATCTAATTAGACTTTTCCTAAAAAAATAAAAAGAAGCTATTGGTGCTCTGGTTGGGCCAGTCTATATTAGAGGACAACTGCCAGACTGTTTAAAATTAGTTTTTTTTTTTCCCTGTCAAATCACCCTCTGTCTCTTGAGACTATTCAAATCATCAGTCCTAAAATGGAGCTGCTCTGCTTCCAGTCCTTGCCTTGTACATACTGTAATCTCTTTCCCTGTAAATATTCAAGTTTATCACCTTTATGTAAAAGGTTGTAGAAAAGGCACATTTAATTTCAATTTCTTAATACATCTAAAATCAATACTTTTTTTTTCTTCAACTGAAGATTATCTTTGATTTAGCTGTGTGAATTATTTTCACTTCTTGAAATTCACTTATTCTCTTTGTGAAGACTCATGCCACTCTAACATATCAATAAAATACACTTTTCTAATGAGATATGGTTCTTTATTACTTAGCTAAACGGTTATTATTTTAATGTAAAACATTTTTTTAGGTGACACCGGTGGTGGCGACCTAGTATTATTGAAAATACAATGTGGAGGGGGAAGGGACGACGTGTATTTCAAATCCGCAACTGATTGCAACGTTGTTTCTGTTAACTACGTCACTGACCACTCCCACTACATAACCTAAACCGCAATAATATATCTGCCAAATGTATTCGGCCGGACAACTATAACGCATTACATAAAGCAATGTTTGCAGATTGACAATTTTCAGACGTTAAGCCCATATTTATTTTGACAACATTGTGGATTTGTTTTTATTTGCGTTTAGGCTTTCAGCCGTGCTACCTAAGGGTCTTTTACAACTGTCCTTAACAAAAACGTGTAGGATAACTGTGGTGTAATACTAAGCTGTCAACCTGTAGCGACAATAAGTCAAGTCCTTACTGTAAATTAGCCGCAAACACTTCATATATTATACGTTTGAATTAGTAGGCCTACAGCTGTTTTAGTAGATGCTGACATGGACATGTTTTCATAGTAAACTATGCATGTTGTTACAGTCGAATTTTGAACGTTATATTTAGGGAGTACTGTTTTATTTTGATTGGCTACATTGTAGATACGTGCAAAATGGACACAGGTAAGTGTAAAATATACGAATAGCTTTACATTCGTAGTATCGGGCCATAGAATTGGCACTGACCTGCCGTGTGTTAGACTACTATAGTTTACACACAAAACTTTTATCTACTTGTAAAATCTGTTTAAGGATGCATGGGTTAAAATCTGTATATTATTCATTAGTTTTTATTTTTAGCAATGTCTAGTAGATTTATATTACATTTTCAAAGTTAACCCTTTTAGTCCAAAACAAGAACACTGTTATTCCCCATAGAAGTGTGCCCGTTCTGTGGCAAACCTTTCAAAAGGTTAAAGAGACACCTGCCTCACTGCAAGGCGGTAGGGTGTTCCACGACTCCATCGGACCAACACGATGTGTCTGTCAGTCAGAAGACGTCATCTGTGTCACCGCCATTCTCACAGCAAGCCCCAGCATTATCCGGGAAAACAACAAAGAGCAAGAAACCCAACCAAACTCCAACATCAAATACACAGACAAAGAAAAGCAGTAAAGTATTTGCAGCATCGTCAGCCTCACAGCGATCCTCAGAGCAGGCATCGTCTATTGGTCTACCACAACCATCATCTTTGAAAGGTGGAAATGAATCACCCTCAACATCAACTAAGAATAACAAACAGAAGCTAGCTGATAAAATCAGGATGGCCACTGCAACTTCTTCTAACATTTCCCTCCCTCATTCACCAACTCTTTCTCCATCTAAACCAAAAAAGCATCTCCGCGATCAGACAGAGGCTGCCGGATGCAGCCTACCTCCACAGGCGCCACTGGAGGGAAACAAAGCTAACTCTGTAGACTATCAGTCTGACTCTACTTCCATTAGCCTAGTAACAGACTTAAAATCCCAAACTTCATCACCGAAAAAGAGCCAGACCAATCCAGTCGAAGATGACACACACTTTGCCCCTATGCCAACAGATACTAAAATCCAAGCCTCTACAAAGACTAGCCCACAGAAAGAATGGTTTAAGCCATCACTATGCAACACCAAAGGAGATGGTGCAGAAAGTGTTGCAGCACCCGACAAACTAGACGAGTGCTGGGAGGCTGTTAAGGGCATTAGAGACGACCAATCAGATAAGGAGATGCTCTGGGAAACGAGGAGTAACCATTGGGTCAGAATTACGCCCCAGGATGTGAAAGCCACACTGGGCCGATCTAACAGCAGTCATCTATTAGGAAAACTGGAAGCAATGGACCTGGACCACAGCGAGACAACAGCCTCCGTGCAGACTCTCAACAGCCTACACAGCAAAAACAAAAGCAGCAGAACACTGGTCTCTCGTCACCAAATGGCTGTTCCACTGGATCAAAACGAGCATGCCATTAGCCCACTGTTAAAATCTGTTGCTCTGTCAGTCACCACCAGTTCTCAAGCTTTGGAGCAATCGTCCACTACCAATTTCAAAGATAGGGCTGTCATTCCATCCCAGGCTGAAGGTTCACCTCAACCCAAACCAATCTATTTACTCTCTTCATTAAGTCCACCTTTCCCTACCCCTTTAAATGCGTCTCTGACAAGTACCGCCTATATGATGGAAGGTCTAAATGTGGATTGCCATAAAATGAGACTGCTGTCACATTCAAGCATTCAGGGTGGAACACTACCTCGTTCCTGTATCTCTTATACAGCCATTCAACCCTCCACTCTCTTTCCTCGAATCCCAACTATGAAGGTCGAGACCTCAGGAGTCAATGAGGGCTTGATTACTGAGAAGCCACATCTCCAGATCAGGAAGAATGGAATTAGAGGTGAGTGTTTTAAAGAAACATCTAATCAGGAGTAACTGGATGTTGCCGTGTATATTAAGGGTGTGATAATCCATGCGGCACCGCACCATTAACGCCGTACTTCTGGGCATTGCAGGTGCCCTATCAGAGCGTTCTCTTGGACATGTGACACTCAGAGAGCTACCCGAATGGCTGTCCATCAAAACCCCAGGCCACCCTAGAGAAGTTGTGGAAATTATTGAAAGAGGTGGCTTTACATTTCTATATATTTATCATACTGTACTTTAACATGTGAATATGCATACCTATACACTGTGTTTGCATACCTTTAATGGTTGACATAACCGGTTATTTTCCCACCACCTTTTTGTAGGTTGGCAGTGGTATTACAGGAGGTATATTGATGTGAGGAAAGGTGGTGTGAGTGGAGTGGGCATGCTCTTGGCGGGATACTGTGTCCTCAGCTACATATGGAGCTACCCACATCTAAGTAAGTTTATGCATTTTTTCATGTATGACCTTTTCGATGTGGCTTTGCGTGATAGTTAACACTATCTCTTTGCAGAGCGGGATCGCTGGAGGAAGTTCCACTAGAACCAGTGTTTGAAGTTAATTTAACTTGAAGGAACCAAAGAATTTAAGGAAGTGCATGGTGGTAATTGAAAGCAACAGCAGCTACCTGTGGAGGTTGTAATACTTGATATGCTACACTAGGTGTCACTGTTGGACTATAGACCAAGGTATTACCTTAGATAGGCAAAGGGTTAACAACGTAATGTTCATTGTGAAAGTATGGGATACATTGGTATCTATTGTTGCTAAAAACTGACTGAAACTGATTGAATTGCGTAGAAATCAGATGAATCCCAACTCTTCCTGAACAGCCATAAAAATGTGTTGCTTAGATGCATGCTTAGTTTGTTGGCTGGGTGTGACTCTACACTAATGTCAACGTTTGACCACTGACCGAATAGTAATGGGCATGGACAGACAGACACCAAAGTGCTTCTCAGCGAGACTGGGCCAGTTTATGATTGTATTCAAAATGAATTTATTACTCACTCTTTGCTGCTGTAGTGAACCCGCCTTAGCTACAAATAAAGGACTGATTTCCTGATGCAACGTCTTAGCCAACATAATAAAAAATAACTTCAATTTTCTTAGATTCTATTTTCTTCTTACAAAATTATAAATATTGTCTTTCAATTTTCATTTTTATACAAAAACAGCAAATATACAAATCAAATGAGACGTATGGAAACAAAAACGCAACAATGAATATTAGAACAAGGATATGCACAGTATGAACCAGGGCCTAGGTCTCCACCAGACCCTCAAGATACTCCTGTACATAGATACAAAAATATAACGATGCTTGACGGTTGATTATGCTTTAGAGGCACAATTATCGGTTGGTTGATCGAGAATTACCCTTGTGGATAAAACAAATATTTATAAACACTACCACCTCATAAACTACCACACAGCTACACGAGTGACTCACACTCTTCTAATCATCCTTCACCCCACACACGGCTGTGTGATTATGGGGGCGTGGTATAACACAACTGAGCAATGTACCTTTGAAATAACACATAATCGCAATCTAGCCAAATCTCTACTATCTCTATCAACTGCATTGTTGTGTCAGTACAATAGTTAAACTGAAGTTGCTTTAAGTTCAGAGAGCACAAGCAGGTTCTCCTACATGTCTACCATTAGATACAAGGGTCTCTTGAGGTTGAGATATAGGAGGGCTGTAATAGGCCCTGGCACTGTAATGTCCCTGGCACGCATAACAGAAGGACAAATAAACGCTCCATCATTCTCTATACTATGAAAGGCCTTTTCGTCTGCTCCCAGAGAGCATACACACACACACACAAAGTGGCATATCTACAATCAAGCCCTGGAACATTAAATCTTTAGGTCTGGTCTAGTCTGTGGTCTGATCAGTTTGAGATAATTTTTCTTAGTGCCTAGTGTTTGTAATTCTGTTTAGCAGCTGCAAGCCACAGTCAAGTCTTTCCAAAGGCGGGGACAATTTAGAATGAGCTCTTATAATGAATTATACAAATTAGAGCATACTTTGGGATGCAAACCTAAACCCAAACTGGAACTGAAAGGCAGTTACACAGTGCCAGACCAAACAGCTGCTGATAGGCATGTCAGTAGAAACACTGTGCCTTAGCCACACAGCTGTCACCAGCACACATATAGGGACTTTGAATTGATTTCTGACAAGGCCACATTCAAATATCCCTATTCATTTTGGTTAAGCTGCTGAAAGGGGATGAGGGGGAGGGGGATTGTGTAGTATTGAGCAATAGAACATTTAAATGAGAAATTAGGTCCATACTGTATGACCTGCAGACCACAAAAATACTCAATACACCAGCATGTGTATGACGATTGACAGATAAAGACCAACATTAGGGTAATAACGTATTACATATTATATGATGAAATCATATCTATATGAAGGACAACAAATATACTGTATGTGTAATCAACACGCCTTCATGGTCATTCTATTACAGTATAGTTATACCTTGTTCACTGGGAAAGAGAATTAAATAAACATTTAAAACAAAACAATGTGTTATATCTTCCTCAATCTGAGGATATATCTCCCCTGACACAAACAGTAAGGTGAGTGTGAGTATTTTGTGTATGAGAATATGATTTGTCCTGTGTCTGTGTAGGGGCTCACATACCTGTAAGGTACAAAAGAAAAATGGCAACTGAAATATGTCTAAAAGGAATTATACAACATTTTAAAACACTACCGGTACTAGTAACTAAGATTAATAGCGGGTTATCCTTGTTGCAGGGCAGTCTGCTAGCAAGCAAAAAGACTTTGGTTACATTTCAAATAGTTCCCATTCTGCCAAATCAGGCATATACAGTAGATTATGAAGCCTTTGGGGATATACATGTATTTCCTGCAAGACAAAACCGTACATTAAAACCATTTAAATAGGTGTGATAATTTGCAGAATGGACACATTTGAAACAGTCTATGTTGAGCTTGCATAATTTGAGCAGATGGCCATTTTAACTGTACACACACATACACACACACAATGTACAATAGTGTGTGTGGGTTTGTAATGCCAGGTGCTAAATTTGCAGAATAGTTTTGAACAAGGTTCATGTAAACTTTTAAAAAAGGGCAACAAGTATGTGTATTTCAGGCACAAAGTCAGAATGTTCCCCTTTATCCTTATACCCTATTCTTCAGCACAGCCAATGGGGCAATGAACTGGCAAGATATGTAAAGAGAGTAATGCCTTTGCATCAATAAAGTAAAAGAAAGGCTTGGTTCTTGACAGAGCCTTTTAAAAGGGGTTTGTTTAAAAGGGAAAAAGGGGGGAAAATAACATGCTATTGTTAAGCTCAAAAAATTGCACACTTTGCTGTTACCAGAATTCCACCACAGGGTAGGTCTCCTACTACCTGCCTCCAATACCATAACTAAAATGTTCTAAGATATATGGTGTCACTGAGTTCAATCACTTCACTGAAAGAACACAGCCCCCCTCTCTGCACACGAGTATACCGTTCTTACTTACACACAGTGACAATATGTGCAAAAAAACAAACAGAAAAACGCAACAGAGAAGTCTAGATGCAAGGAAGGCAGATGCTAGGGCCCAGGGGCCCCAGGCGGAGGGACGCGACCGCCCACAGCAGGTCAGTCTTAACACTCCAGGATGCTGTTGACAGCAGCCTCCAGCACAGAGTCCGCGTCGGGGGGTGGGGAAGGCGAGGCCAGCTTGGGTGATGGGCAGTGGGCCTGGGCAGCAGAGTGCGAGGACCGGTGGGGAGACGCCTGGCAGTGCGTCTGACCTCCCGGTGAGCCCGTGGGCGGTGAGAGGTTACCTTGGGGACAGCTGCTGGCGATGTGGAGGCTGTTGCCAGCATCGAGGGCCTTGTAGTGCGGCGGGGCCCTCTTCAGCTCCATGATGCTCTTGGTTTCTAAGTGCGCACCTCCACCGCCCCCTCCAGGGTCCCCGAACCCCGGCTGGGAGTCTGTCCTGTAGGGGGGCTCCGTGGAGCCTCTACCAGTCCGTCTCCAACTAGAATTGGGCATAGATTGAGAAGGGGGGGGCTCCGGGATGCAGCTGCGCTTCAAACCACAGCAGAAG
This sequence comes from Amblyopsis rosae, assembly GCA_025399935.1. Lineage (NCBI taxonomy): Eukaryota > Metazoa > Chordata > Actinopteri > Percopsiformes > Amblyopsidae > Amblyopsis > Amblyopsis rosae. The sequence goes on along the minus strand of JAODTR010000011.1, from coordinate 2,046,945 downwards.
TCCTCCAGGAAGGCGTCTAGCAACAGACAAGAGACAGAATATGCACAAAGAAAAATAAATGCACTAGCTCACTCACTCTTTTTTTTGTTATGGCTGAACATTTGCCGTCCTGGTGCTTTGTCTTACCTGGGTCAACTAGTACCGTGCGTTTGTCCTGTGTCAGGTTGCTACGCTCCTCTTGATTGAAAGTCCTGTCAATCATGACCATTTCTGATGAGGGACTGGAGCGCTGCAGGGAGAGGAGAGACATCTTGTTCCTCGCCGTTTGTTCACATCTTCACATGAAAAACGTATGTTTGTGTACCACGGACATGCGTGCGTGTGTGTCTACCTCAGCCTCCACCAGCAACAGCCGTCTGTATTTGTTCACCATGGCCTGCGTTCGCTTCAGCACCTGCGTTGCCACGAACTCAAATTCCTCGTCAACTGCGAACAAAAGCAGTGATTCAGAGGGCGTTAAATTATGTCCTTTCACATGAGCTCGTGCTGAAACACAGTTATGTCTGTGTGTACAGTGTGCTTCGTGGCGTGTGTGCGGAAGACGTCCAATTCCGACAAGAGTCGGTTCGGTTCGAGAGACACTGCGCGTGGTGAGACGCGGCACTTTACCCTGGCGGAATTCCTCGCTGCTGGGTGGCGAGCCGTGGAACACGTGGTAGGGGAGGAGACTTTGCACGGTGTCGTCGAATGAGGTAAATCGGCTACGCACTGGCATCTCCACGCTGTCGTGATCCTTCCTCACCTGATGCAAAAACCTGGAGAGATGTTCACAACGCAATGGCAAGCGTGATCACATTTGTATCGGGACTATACGTGTCTTTTATATGTGTAATACACATCATTACACATTTGAAGGCATATCAAACATATGCCTGATAAAGATATGATGCTCTCTGTCTAAATATTTCCATTGCAAATATTTGCCTACAGCGATGAACTGGGCTTCTTTTGTTAACCAATCTGTAGGCTAGTATATCCACATGTTGGATATTTATGTAGCTTATACAAAAAATACTTTATAAAAATAAAAGGTCTAACTCACATTCCTCCTCTCGTTAGAGGTGGAAAGGCTGGCCTCTTCTGTGCGCTGACCTATATTAGAATAGGAACACGCAGCATTTTTATACTATTGCTGATGCACTTGACATAATTGGTATACTAAGACAGAATGTCGCATGATTAATTAATTTACCTGTGAGTTTAGCGTTGATTCTTGGTCAATTGCTGCCATGGCTGTCAAGCCACACAGACACAGGGACAAAGTGTATTTAGGATAAAACTGACACAGGGTACATTGAAGCACATTACATGTTAAAAAAGCAACACCGTGCCTACCATTGTTACTGTGGAGGTTGGGTAGTTGGGCCTGTATACTATGTTGCTTAATGGCAGGTGATGCAGTATCCTGAAGAAGGAAAAAAATAAAGATGGGAAGAGAGGTCAGCTGAAACATGACACACATACAGAGAACAAATGAAGAGGGATACAGAAAAGCAGGAACACAGAAACTTATATTCGACATCTTTGCTTTATAAAATACCTGTCTGTAGTCTTGCTGTTCCTGTGTACTAGGCAGAGGGGATAGAGAAGTGCAATTCTGAGTCTGGGTCACCAGGAGGCGCTGAACAGCACTTGCTGACACATGACCGCGACCCCCCGCCGTTGCCGGGCCGACCAGCGTCAACCTCCCGGTAGCTCCTGACGTCTGGACAGGGGTGGCGTTCACCCCTGAATACGTGGTCCACGTTTGAGTGACAGGCCCTCCTGCCTGACCACCAGTGACAACGCCCTGGTTGACAATTAGCTGCCCTCCAGGTGTTGCGGTGAAGTTCTTCCCGGCCACAAGCTGCACCGTGTTCTGACCGGTAACGAGGGCGTCCGTGGGTCCGTTATGGAGGGCGGTGGACGGCGTGAGCAGGAACTGCCCATGCGGCAGATGGGTCTGGCCTTGCGCTTGTTGCTGGGGCGAGTGCACCACGATGGTGCCGTTGGCCGTGTACTGGCCCCCTGCACTCACCGCATTCGCATTAGCCGCGGTGCTGCTGGGAGTGGACTGAACGCCCAGGCTGTACACAGTCTGGGTCCCAGCTTGAAGAGGCTTGGGCTGGATAGGCCTCACGATAGCCTGGGTCCCTCCGGGGCCTCTCTGGATGATTATGTTTTGCATTGGGATATTTTTGAAGCCCACCTGGCCTTGAGATTGGTTAAACACCTGCCCCCCAGTGGCAGCCCCTGCAGGAGCTAGGGGCGCCGCGGGCCTCAGCACGAGCTGTGGACTTCTGTCTAGGCTGCTCAAGGTCATCACGCCGCTGCCAGCGCCGATTGAACCCAACACCTGGATGTGCTGTGCTGAGCCATTGGGCAGCTGGGACACCCCTTGGAGGAACTGGCTGGTGGTGAATGAAGCTGCTGTGGTGGTGACCACCCCCATCGCCCCTCCGTAACCCCCAGAGACCAGCTGGGATGGGAACGGGGAAGCGGGAGCCTGGACTGAAGCCGGGGCAGTCTGGGAGTCTAGCAAAGCCTCTTGGGCCAGAGTCTGCTCCGTGATGTCTGCCTCCAGGAGAGACTTCTGTAGGATGTCGAAGGGCTGCTCCTCTCCCCCCAGATCCACCCCTTCAGGGGAGCCCCCAGCTTCCAATTCATCCTCAATGAATGACAGGCTGCTGGAGAGCTGGAAGCCTGGCCCCGTCGAATCCTCGCCAAATTCGCCCATTGTGGAGGTCTCATCCTTGAGGCCGGTGTTGGCCTGAATAAAATATTGTGGAAGAGAGGGAGGAAATAGTGGATATTGTTATGTGAAATGTTGGCTTGGAAGACCCAGTAAGTCAGTAATTGAAGGTAAATGTGATCTTATTATTGGTAATACAAACTTACATTTTAAACTCAAGTTAAGTATTGATTTAACAACCTACGTCATACGTACAAGACTGATCAACAACTAATCAGAGAAATGTGCTATGTTCAAACAAATGGGATCATGTCTCTCAGGTAATCACATGGATAGGTAATCACAGGAATACTTACAGTATTGGCAGCAAAAAACGACCCATCGGAAACATAAGCTGCATTGGTCACGTCATCCTCAGCAATCTGCAGGATGAGATTGTCAAACAAGATGTCAGTAAAGATTATTAAGTTTTGTTGGATATCTTTGTACATGAAACACAACACTTAAAGCAGGTTAAGGGGGTGTTGTTTGTTTCCATGTGAAATGTAGGTTGTAAAGCCCTTTGAGACTGCAATGTGATTAAGGGCTATATAAATAAAATTGACTTGACTTGACTTAAACCCTACATTCTAAAATAGAGACATTTCGATTTGCTGACGAATATCTTGCATACAAAATGTTATCAGACCAAACAATAAAGTATATATGAGCCACTTACAGTGTTGTTGTTGCCATGGAGGTAGTCATTCAATGCCTCTACATCTCTGCAAGCAGATTTCAAATAAACATTGGAAATTAATGGCACGTGCACAGACCCCTGGAGGTACCGTAAAATCTCAAACAGTGACGTTTTCTACAACTGCAGATAAATATACTATCTCAAATGTGTCAAAGGGTATCAAACATTTGCAACATGCCAACATTTAAATTCTGTATGTTGAAATGCAATGAAAATATGGGACTGACTGATATGATTTGGCTTTAAATGATTCCTTGAATATTTGCACCATAATATATTTAGCAGATATTATTAGACATATTTTAAATTATAAACATACAATGGTTTTGAGCTATTTGTGGCTCGTTTCAAATAAGTAAAGAATCTGTTTAAAATCTGATTTGACGTGAACAGTAAAGGTACATTTTTAAAACAAAATTGTTTCACTTTAACATGAATACATATGCATAACATACATTTCTGTTTATAAAGGGTTCTTTACCCAATAATATCGAGAAGACGGCGATCGTCCTCATCATCCATGACACCTGAGATGGGATGGAAGGGGTAAGAAGCGAGATAGAACGAAGTGGACAAGAGTCAAGTCTGATGTATCATATGGAAAATGGAATTAGCAGGTTTAAACATGATTTTAAGATTCTGCTTGTAACATCAGAATAAATGCTACTTTAGTCATATAAATGCTATTTTATATATATTTATTCATCTTAGACTACATATTTGGAGTCACAAATTGTTAACAAATGTGTTGTTATGACAGAATAGGCCTTCTGCATGTCTTTGCTGTGGATTGTGACAGATGGCGGCACACTCACTCACAGATATCTGGCAGGGAGCATGGAATCAGTCATTTAACACCCTTTATTTCCTGTAGGGTGGGTGAGAAAAAGCAGTAGAGATAGGGCACAGGTGTATGTGAAACATAGTGTTAAGAGTGATGGGAGGGGTATAGGAGGAAGAGAAAGCAGTGATTGTGTGAGATACATTGTGAAGGGACCGAATGAGAAAAGAGCAGAGTGAAATGTTAAGCAGTGACAATAAGACTTCTACAGATATCAGTCATAATGCTAAATGCCCCACCATACTGCACACACACTGGTCTTTTCCAGCTACACTCCTACCTTATTGATAATTTACATAATGCTACTGCAGCTCATTGCATTGTTTAGAATGTTGTACTGGGTAGTTGCACTATTTATTCTAAATCCTAATTATTACATAGCCTTACAATAGTTACTTGTTTACTATTATTGAGAAAACATGAAGTTTACTCAAGTATTACAAAATCTACATAGCTTCATGAGTTAAATTAATTCATTATAAAAGGCTGACTGTTGACTAGGTACATCTAGCAAAATAGCTTTTTATTGTTTGTCTATAATGGTGATGTGTTGAAATCATGGGGAAGATTACCATATTGTGTAGAATATAGTATACTTTTATACAGAAATACAACATTAGTCAGTTACATGTACAGGCTAATAAATGTGCATTTTGTGGTATGTTGTTTATTTTAATATAGTGTGGGGGTTAACAGTTTGAATTCACATTCCAACATTTACACAATAAAGCGTGTCCTGTCGCCTTGGAGTATTCTTTAATGAGTAGTTCTGTAAATAAATGTTGAAACTGCATTGCAACAAAATGGCTGTTGTCCTCTCCAAGGCTGAAAACATGTACCGTAGCCACCATCTTTATTTTAGTGAACAAAGAACGACAACGCTGCTAGGTTAAATTCGCAAGAAATGAAAGGACGATGAATATGAAATGGAAACAATACGAATGAGATCATTTTAACGGTCTTAGCTAAATTAAATGTATAAACTGTTTAATTTGTGTATGTTTGTAAAATAGGCTTAAAACATTTGCCCTCCAAAATGACTGCCGACTACGCTTACACTTACTCAGTAGAATTAAAAAGGCAGTGTTGTAGTCTATGCACAAAAGAAAATCAAACAAAAAAATAATATATATATACACACTTTTATTTCATAAAACACGCTGCATGGGGAATGTTGACTTTCAAAACAGAACGCTATCTTTCCGTCACTCAAATAAACTCACATGTCGAATTTTATAATACTTTAGACATGTAGTCATTCAAGTTCGATTATAAATGTTTTACATCTAAAACAAGGACGAAATACTAGAGCCACAGGAGGCATTATAGACTGTCTGCAACGTGAATTTCAAGGGGGGGCTTATGTACGGTACAACATGAACAATTTATTTGCCGATACACTATGAGGATGTATTCCAAACGGACTACCTCGTTCGTCCAAACGTTAAAAAACATTTTGATTGCATTTAGAGGTCAACATAAACGCTCGAAATCTGCCCTAGCATATATGCTACGAAGCCTCTGTACAAGCTAGCTGCTGACAAGAGAAAAGACATTGCCACCCGCAATGTATGGTAAAGTCGCTCAGAAAAAAAACAGCAAAGTACACCCTGTGAGTTTTATTTCCAAAAATAGACAGAATCGACAGAATGATAATCGCATTCAAGCAGCACAAAACGCCTGTCCTCTCCCCTGCCCCTGGCTGGCTGTCGCTGACGTGCTCGCCTCTTCCTCTGCTTGGGAGGCTTTCATTTGTCTTCTGTTTAGCTCATCTGCCAGCAATGCAAAACGTCACATTCCTCTCCGTTTGAGGTACAGGCGCGTTTTAACCAAATAATTGAAACGTGCGCGGATCGAGTCTTCTTGACCTGGATCTCTCCGCGTTCGCCATTCCGACGCATTTTTCTCGTCGACGGCGGCCTGTGTCGTTGTTAGCTAGCTGCCCAGTCGAGGTCGCCTATTTTGAAAACGTCGTGTGGAATCGTCGGCAATTCTAACTGACTAAATCCTGTAAAGACATAAATATTTATCCCGATTAGCATAACATAAAGACGACGTAAAGAGCCAAACCCTTTTACTCCTGTCTCACTCCTCTTGAAACCCAATATCTCCATTTGGCAACTTTTAATTTGCTCCCCCCTCCTTCTCCTCCTCCTCCTTCTCCTTCTCTCTCTCCCACTCATATATTTTTCTGTGTCCCTGTTCTGTCTCAGATAGATTTTTCTCTCCGCTCAAACTCTCTTCCCTCCCTGAAGGAAGGGAGGAAGGAGGTTGTGTGTGTTTTTTCCTTGAAATTTTTATCACAAAATTATAATACACTCAAAGGGAAACTCACCGTCATGAAAAAGCAGTGCCTTGTCAACGGGGTTTCCTCGCCATCAACGCACGGGTTGTTGAGGTAGTGCACAGAACAAGGCAGCATAGAGCATCCCACTGCTATTCAGTACAACTAGTATTACATTGTGTAGTTTTCGCAAAACAAATTTTAAGCAAGCAAAAAGTATATGCATATACATATATTTTCAAGCATAGTAAATAATTGTGATTTTCATACCACATAAATAACAGACAAATGCCATTGGACCTAACCATTACAAACGGCAGGGGGCGGGCCACTAATCTCAGCCACACCTTTTGAACAGGTATATCTATAGACACTGTGGGTACGTAGATACATTACATTTTAAATAATTCTTAAATTACGTGTATTTTTATTTGATTTAAAATGTGTTTTTGGACTTTGAAACGTATTCATGGTAATGTTTTGACGTATTTATCTATATAGGTCTACATATAGGCTACCACACATACCACTGTATTTAACAATTGTATTTAAATAGATTTAAGTCGAATATCATGGTGAAAGAGCGACTTGGTTGCGTCAACTGCAGTTCCACCATTTAACCAATAGTAAGGGAGTATTAGATCATGTGTGCGGTGTATAATCTCTCCAATGAAAACGGCGTTTGTTGTGGTGTGGTGTTATAACTTCCGTGTTCTTTCCGTAACACATGACTGTGTAACATGGATACAAAAATGAATGGTGAAGAAGAAAACAGACAAGCAGACACAGGAGCTGTTATTAAGGTACCAGAGAGGTTGTTAAAACGGGATCAAGCAAGGATAGAAGACGTTGAGCGTAAAAAAGAAGCTAAAGAAATACAATCTGTTACTGAGGAAAGGGGGGAGTTTTTCTCCAGCACATTCAACCGAGAGCGGGCAGTTATTGACGAACTGCTGTCTAGTTGCTCGGTTGCCGATCGGGGGTCTGCGACACAAACGCTGGAAAGGGTAACAGCACAATTGCAACAGCTGCAGAAGTTTGTCAACGACAGCATCGTGTTTCTCACGGCTTATGAACTAAGGCAAGCGCAAGCCTCATTGCAAAACCTTCAAGTTTCCCTCGCCGAAAAAAGAGACGAGGCCCTTCCCCAGAAGAAATTCGCATTCAGATCTCGCACTAAAGCTAAAGCCGATGGCGCCATGTCTGATACTACGCCTGCCTTAATAGTTGCTCATGCAAACATCTCTGCAGATTCGGTTATAAACCAGGTGGATGGGACTGTAACATCAAAGCAATGTGGCTTTTCTAACATGGACTCAGTGGTGCTGACTAAGACAGCTGAAGAGATTCATAAAAATGACGTTTTGTTGACTCATCTGACCAACTGCAAGGTTCGCCTGTTTGGTTCCCCCAGCACTTTGCATATCAGGAACGTCAGTGGCTGTGAGATTATGTGCGGCCCAGTGTCTAGTTCTGTATTTGTTGACTATTGTAGGAACAGTACACTTGCATTTCCCTGCCAGCAGCTGCGTACTCACAACACTACTAATACGCAGGTGTATCTCCATGTCACCAGCAGAGCCATCATAGAGTACTGTAGTGACGTGAGCTTTGCCCCATTCACATGGTCTTATCCAACCCTGGACCAGGACTTCAGTGCTTCTGGCCTTGACAGAAAGCAGAACAACTGGTCTGAAGTAGATGATTTTAACTGGCTTGCTGCAGGAACACATTCCCCTAATTGGTGTATAATTCCAGAAGAACATAGAAAAACCAGTTGGGACTCCTAAATTGGGGGTTGTGTATTTGCTTGAGAAGCTTACAAATATGTAATAGACAGCATTGTTATTAGAATTGTAATTATAATATAGTTATTTAATTGCCATTTTGGGGCTAAACAATGCCTTTTAAAACTGCATACTGTATGTTTGCATCACATTATGTAACTTGCATAAAGAAGTGATGGTAATGATATAGAATACATATAACAATACCTAAATCTACACTAAATATATAACAAAATAAAGACTTCAAACTGTTTATTTCCTTTGTCTGTTACTTCACAACTTCTGTCTGTATTTCAAATTGATATATTTGAAGTCATATTAGCATATTCATTGGTGCCAAAAACACATGAAACCAGTGCTAACAAGTAGTTAATTAGAGAATGCTATTGCAGACAGTGTTGACAAGCAGTGACAATACTTTTATACACTTCCTCATTGTGTTGAACACACTGAGATTTGTGCATGGACTTAATTATCCCAGTGATTGTTAACCATTAGCTTTCCTTATTACTACTCACTTGATGTTTGATGAAGACAACTGGCCACGTGGGCACAAACCAATTATGGCCCCTAGCAGCAGCTTACAATCGGGCTCATCTTGTGCAGAGGGATTTTTACAAATGGGATCAGGCTACTTACAAGGGCTTAACTTGACGTACTGCAACTTTGAGTTGAGGAGGATCCTCTGCAATCCTTAACCTCTCTGAGAGAAAGGAACATCGCAGGTAGATTCACCTTCATAAAGTGTTGATTAATTAAAAGAAAATACTAAATTGGAGATTCCGACACAATGGCGGAAAAAAAGGTCTTGAAGAAATAATAGAACATCCTCAGGGTCCCCCTGGTTTCTTCATCTCTGTTCCTTAACTGTGGGATGGATTACAGGCTGAGCTAACTCTACTGGCCAGAGGAGACCCTGATCACAGAGAGAAAGGGAAGCTACCATTTGGAGCTTTCAGACGCACTTCCAAGAGTCAGACTCCCGAATCCATAGAGCTCTGACTGCTGTTGCTTACATTTGTTTCTGTATTTTTAGCAACGGCACATCCGGGGTTCAACAATGGCTTTGATGAAGGTCAAGTTTGATTTGAAAAAGCAAGTGAAGCTCTCCCAGCTTGTGTGGTTTATGTATTGGTGTTCAGTCATGGCAGGTTTGCTGGTCTTCAGCATGGGTTTGTTCTTTAAAATAGAGCTGCGTAAACGCTCCGAACTCATGGATAACAATGAGAGCCACTTCTTGCCCAACCTGCTCATATGTATGGGAATAATAGCATGTGGCATCAATGCCTTTGGAGGAAAAATCTGCTATGATTCCCTGGACCCTACCAAATTTATGAAATGGGTGCCCATGATAAAGCCCTTTTTGATGACCTGCATGGGCTTTAATACCTTACTTTTTCTGACAGCCCTGCTGTGTTTTGTGATGAGGGTCCCTCTGCAGTTCACCCTGGCTGAGGGTCAGAAGAATGGAATGAGGTTCTACAAGGACACAGACACGCCCGGACGTTGCTACATGAAGAGGACCCTGGATTTGATGCAGGTGGAATTCCGCTGTTGTGGAAACAAAAACTACAGAGATTGGTTTGAAATTCAGTGGGTTAGCAACCGTTACTTGGACTTCAAATATCTTCCAATACTTTAAGAATAATAAAAGGGGACCTTTATACAGCAATGCACTAAGCTAAAAAAAAAGGATGCCCACAATGTGTAATTTTGAGTAAAACTTTTACTTGTCTTTTGTTTTCACTGCTATTTCCAAGGGTAACAAATCCAGTACAGATAATTTCTGTCAAAAATTATAGCATGCATGGTTTAGATGAAATACTGGTATTGAAGCTGTAAGTTAGTACAAATTAAACGTTCTCTATCAGTGCATTTAGGAAAGATGTGCCGAAGTAATATAAAGTATTACCTAGCTGAGAATTGCCATAATGAGAGTGAGGGAGGTTCTCACTGAATAGGTTGCTAGGCAGTTTTACAGAAACTTTTGGAAGGGAGGGGCTTTGGTTATTAGGTACAGGCAAATCAACTGTAATGCCAAGTGAAATGTGTGTGCACGGGTTTGAATGGGGTTTTGAGAGAAAGTACTAGAGCATTAATGCTAATTGCAGTGGGGTTTCAAATGTTTAAATGATTGAAATATATTTTGAACAGCTTAAATGAATGCCCTGATCTTACGACATTGTATGAACAATACAATTAGCCTATACTATTTAAAAACATTGATTATCTAATCAAACTCTGTTGTAGTGCCTTAATTAATTAACAGCAACTGTCTATGAAACTACAGAACATGGTATTGTGTCCTTGTTAACCCTGCTACTTTCTTATTATCAAGCTTATATTGAAGTATTGAAGCACTATTAATGCTCACCTTTTTGTGTATTTTATGTTATATGTCATCTGTATGATTGGACATAGATTGATCAATCATACAGATTATTTTAATTGTTTAATGTAGTTTACAACAACAACAACAAAAATATAAGAGTTCCATGTTTATTTTTTACTTTTCATTTAATGACATCAAATTTATATTGTGACATATTTTATGAAGGAATGGCATATATAATCTTTTCAAATTAGTTAGAATCCAGGTTAATGAGGTTAATTACACCACCACACCAACGCAATCCAAATCAATTACGCTAAACTATTGGACTTAGCAACTACTTTAAACTGTGATTATTGTTGACTGATAGTTGTTCATATAAACAATGTTGTTGGACTTACAGTATACTGTACATTGTAGTTGTAAACATGGACTTGGTGTTCTTTGTGTGTAGAAATTATTTCTATGTAAACTGAATTATGTTATGTTATTATGCTATGTTTAATATAGCACCGTGTTCATCATGAGTGTAAAGGCCCCTTTGAAAAGCATAGCAGGATTGGAAAACAAAAAGCTGCTCTTTTTCTTGTCTTTTACCTTCCTAGCCGTATAGGCAGCAACGTGGATGGCCAGTATCTGATGGACGGGGTGCCCTTCAGCTGCTGCAACCCCAGCTCCCCTAGACCCTGCATCCAGCACCAGATGACAAACAACTCAGCCCACTACAGCTATGACCATCACACAGAGGAGCTCAATGTTTGGACGCACGGCTGTAGTGAGGCCCTGATCACTTACTACGGGGGACTGATGAACCTCATTGGAGTGACTGTGCTGCTGGTCACTGTACTGGAGGTCAGATAAAGAAACATAGATATACTGTACATCATTTTATACTAGTGTTCCTGAGAGCTTGCCAGGTTGAAGCAGCGGTGACTGGCTGCTGTAGGTTAGGAGTTTGAGTACCAGGAAGTGGGTTTGTGTTCATCTCCTTTGGATTAACCCAATGGGTTATTATTGGGACTATATGTATCACTATAGATGCTTTCATAACTGACTCTTGAATTCCTCCAATTGTTTGTCTGTTTGATGAGATGATTAACGCAAACCTGTGCTTTCAGATCAAGCCACATTTGTGTAAAGCTACAAGTGTTTTTGCCTAAGTAGCTTTACATTACATTTTGCATTTATTGATATAGGAAGTTCATATAAATTAATATACACATATGCTATAAACACTGCAACAATAAAATGTCTAAGGGTAGAATGAGGAGAAAGCTTTATGGCTTTTGAGAGGAAAAATGCCATATACTGTGTTTATTATGGGAATACGCTTTTGGTAGAAAGTAGGAGGTGACAGAAAGAAGGCTGTAGTTGCAAACTAGCCAAACATAGCAGAGGGTAGCCTGACAGTCACGTGATCGTTTCAGTGCGGGTGTGGTGAAGTGTGGAGAAGGAAGGGGAGAAGAATGTAGTGTGGCTTTTTTAGAGACATATGTCTCACCTCACTGAAGTTATCAACTTGTCTTTAACATAGATTTAAACAAACAAGTTCATTAGATTGAATGGGGATGTCTCTGGTATCGTGGCGTTTATGGTTCATTCTGGATTTTTTATTTGTATTTGTAAACAATGGCGTGGATATATATTTTATATTTGGCAAGTATATTGACTTTGCTTTACAAACATTCAGAAACTTTCTAATAATTTCCCTCACCTACTGGTTCTGTGCCATAGAAAATGTGTTATTTGTCTTAACCGTGGCCCAGGAGGCAGTGTTTCACACCGCCACTGTACACCGTGGTTGTTCCCATGTTGTGCAGGTTGGCGTGATGATAGGCCTGCAGTACGTGAGCACCGCTCTGTCCACGCTGGCCAACCCAGAGGACCCGGAGAGCAACAGCGAGGGCTGGATCCTGGAGAAGACGGTGAAGGAGATGTTCAGCGACATCATGGCTAAGGTGAAGGCCATGGGCAGAGGCAACCAGGTGGAGGAGGGCGGTGAAGCTACGGCCGCCACGACCAGCTGAGCAAGCCCCGCCCACACAAACTGGGGCCACTCCCACCCGATGAGGCGAGGAACGAGGAAGTGTGAGATTGACAGCACTTTTTTTTTGTACCAACCGTATGCATATATACACACACATTTCCTACAGACAGACAGACAGACAGACAAAACAAAAACATGATTGTATGGACACTACAACAACAACAGAAAATTGACTTGTTTAATAATCTATTCAAATTTATACAACAATGGGATAGAAAAAGCGAGTGGGTTCGATGCTGAATTATTTTTAAAGCAAAATATTTTGCATTCTCACCACCAAAACCTCCAACTACAGTATATAATTGTGTAAATGTTCTCTTATGACTGCAAAAAAATGTTACTAAATGTAAAGTAACGCATAATATACCAGATGTCCCCATCTAATTTGAAATATGTAATATGTTGTATTATTGGCAAATACCTTTTGAGTGGTGAGGAGAGCAGGTGTGGGGATGGTGGTTGCTATGCAATCCCCCCTCCCATTAAAGCCAGAGGGTAAAAGTTAAAGGTGTTCATAGCTTGTGTTTTGTTTGTAGTTGTTGCATTGACAACAAACACCAGTGACTCTTCCTACCCCAAAGCTATTTTTTACACCAGTCCCACTGTCATGGCGTTGCACCTGGGAGACATCACCTCTTCATCCCACCCATGTGTGTGTGTGAATCACAAACTGTGCAGGGTTGAGGGCTGAAGGTCAAGAGAAGAGTGTAGGCGGGTGTATGAGAGAAGCAGGGGCAACTCCAAAGCTGAAACTGGCATCTAAATCTTGACTCATAATCCCATGCACTGTGAACTCAAGTCACATTACCCTTCTTTTTTCCATGTACACCACCCAGCCATGTCTGTGTATTCCACCCGAATTTACATTTATTCCAACGACTGGGTTGCTGTCTCTGTAAATAGTGTAGAAATGAAAGAAAATACTTCTTCTAATAATTCTTCATGCATTTAATCTGAACCTGTTATTTTATTCAATGTAACAGTTTTCTTTTTCCATATCATGTTGAAGAAAAAACAAAAAAAATAAAGGACTGTATTGAAATGGAAAGTGTGGTGTTCCAGCAGATCGGGGAGCAAAGCACTACAGAAGTGCCTCATTATTAAGCCAATAGGATGAGTGCAATTAGCTTTCACAGGATGGAAAATCACGTGTCCATCATAAGAACAAGCTGTGTGTGTGTGTGTGTGTGTGTGTGTGTGTGTGTGTGTTTAAAAAAAAAAGCAGAAATGTATTTTGGATTAATGTGGTTATAATCTTTTGCACACATTACTAACTTGATTTTTTATTCTACTTTAAAAAATGTTTGTCATTAACTTTAGCTTTATATTCTATCTTGGCCTGTATATATAATGTTTTTTATTCATTATCAAGGAGCACCATGTTCTACCAAAGATGATGAGTTTGATCCTCAGGCTCTGCTCTGGACAGGGCAGGGGAAAGTATGAATCATGCTATTCAAGAAAATTATAATTGCTCCACACAGGAGAGTAACAATAGCAAGGAAGTTAAAAGAGGCCAACTCCATGTGGTATTTTTGCTTTCCCAAAGCACTTAACCAGTGCTGAGAAGATAAAAAGCCCTTAAGAGGCTTTAAATTAGCAATAGCTTCTCAAACAGGTGAACAGGTGATGTTAGGAGTGCAGAATGTACGTCAGTGAAGAGAGCAAAAACGCAGAGACAAGGCAAATGTAGGGTTGTGAGTTTAGTATAATAGAGGTTATACTTTAAGGTTGTCATAAGGTGTCAGTCTGGAGATGACTGTTTGCACCACACTAGTCCAAACCTGCCCCCGGCCTTCACAGCTTGTCCATGCCAGTCACAAAAGTTCTCAAATGTTGCTATAGCTCTTGCTGGAGTGGAACAACCGTTATTATGGTTTTAATTAGAGTTATGCAGTTCCTAAATATTACTTATATATTATATGTATATTACTTGCTACCAGTATTGTAGAAGACGTTGAAACCTCACAGTACCAAAGGCATTTATCCCAGTCCCACGTAAGCGAACTGCCCTAATGATAGCATGTTGCTGCTCCCTGTTGGGGATGGCTGGTATCACTGTAGTAAACAGAAACAAACTGAGTAGCTAATCCATAGTCCTTAACAACAGTAGGCGTATAATAAAAAGGTGGATTCACAACTAACTGTGGTAAGTACAGCACTATGCAATGATGTCATTATGATCTAATCAACCTCCCATGTCATGAGGGGTGAGATAACACACAGGCCTGCGTACAGCCAACATCTCAACCTCTAATGTAACTTTATCTTTTTTTCTCTCTCGTTTTTTTTCTTCAAATTTTATTTCCAATCCGACGTTCCCATTGTTTTACACAATTTGAGTGGCCAATTTACTTCACTCACACTGTTATGGTTACATTGGATTCCCACTAGAGGGCGTCTATTCGTCATTTCATAGATTGCCCGTATAAAGTGGGCTAGTGAGTCCTTCCCATAAGATTTAGAAAAGTGTTCCTACCGCAAACAGCCTAATATAAACACCTTTGTTGGTTGCTCAATAAAAAGAAACCCTTTGCAAAATAGTTGCATTAAACCATATTCCAATAAAACCACAGTCAGTAACTGCATAATAGCATTACTACAACTGAGAACAGACCTCAGAGTGAACCAACTTAATTCTGCATTGCTTACTAAATACAAAAAGAAACACGGAACAAAATGGGTGCATGAAAATTAGGCTTTCCTTGTCTTACCTTGCCCTACCTTAATTACCCATACCTATTACTAATAATATACAGATATGTGCAGCATTTTTATTTTATGTAATTATTTTGTTTTACTATTTATATTCAAATATTCCAACTGAGCTGAGCTGAACTGCAACTGATCCCTCATATTTATAGTCTTATCATTTTCCATATGCCTACATGCAAATGTATACAGTTGACCTTGAGTTCTACTAGAGATCAGGCACATCTGCCCATTATCCACCCTTAACTGGTAAAGCTACTGGGCTGTGATCTTACAGATCATACCTATCTAACAGTTAAATCAATTCAGCTTCACAAAAACCTCACAAAAGCTGTATGTACACATGAAGGACACAAACAAATGACAGGGCCTTACAGCCAGAGAGAGAGGGAGTGAGAGAGAGAGAGAGAGAGAGAGAGAGAGAGAGGGGGGGGGGGGGGGAGAGGGGGAGAGTGGGAGATAGGGAGAGAGGCCTGTGACTGGTAGTCTGGCTCAGAGGGGCATTGTTAAAGCCATGAGAGGACAATGCATAGCCCCCGCTCTGAATATTCGCCATACCAGCTGGCTGTCTATTACCAACACCGCTGCCCAGCTATAATTCCTGTAGCCACACATATGTAAACACACACACACACACACACACACACACACTCTGCTATTGAGGGCCCACACACCCTCAATCCTATATGCAGGGTGACATGAATCATAAAACACACACAGACGCACACACACACACATGCACACACACAGTGTGATTGTTTTTACAGGAATGCTAGATGGAGGGATGGTGAACATTGTGCTGTCTTGGATTGTACAGTGGCTATACAATCTACACCAGTGCCTGACAAAGGCATGTACCTGTCAGCCACACACACAAACACACTAAAACGAATACACACGTGTGCGTAACATGGTGGGCATACCAATGTGATTTACAAGAAGTTAAGTATAGATCTTGCCACCTATGTGGCATCCAGCTGCCCGAAGCCTCCCAGTAAGAACAAATGCAATCTCACACCAGGTCAAAACCCATACGTGCGACAGAAGGCATTCAAATGGACGGGTGTGAATGTGAGAGGCAGCGTCAATGTTTGGGTAACACCTCCTGCACACACACACACACACACACACACACACACACACACGCACACACACAATATCCACAACAGCTGATGGACAGTAACTATTGAATAACAGGTGTGCCTACCTAGCCCCTTACGTTTGTTATTTTGTGTGTATGTGTTTCTGTACATGTGTTAATAAAGGAGAGAGATTTGTGGGGGTTGTGAGTAGAGGGGCAACCGAGAGGACGAGTAACATGCCTCCACCCCTTAAATTCTGGGTACGCGCTGCGCGCTCTGGTGAAGTCTCGTGCAGTACTGTAATCATATGATAGGGACTCAAGCCCCATTGCAGAACAGATACGTACAGGGCAGACGTAATAGAAAGCCGCAGAGAAAAGTTGAAGAGTGGATGCTTTCCTAAAAGTGACTAAACCGATAGGTTGACGCTACGTTGGCTTAGATATCGCCGCAGAATTATCCAACAGAAGCAGAAATAACTTTCTGAAACTTTGTGGCGGTGGATTAGTGTGGGATCAGTTGCAAGGCCGGCATTCGGGCAAGTCATATTCAAATGAACATTTCTGACACAATCTACGTCTTTTTTTATTTTCTTGTGCAGTGGGACTGGAGTTTAGAGAGGCAGAAATAAACTATTCGTCGTGGGTCAGCAGATCGAGGCATCGAAACCCGTTTGCCTTTGCCATCGTTTGGGGAACCAGCTTCCTCAGTAGGACGTTTTTTCCACAACACGACCTCCTTTGCTTTAGCATAAAGTATTTATTCTACAGTGTGAGATTATATTTTAGACAACCATGGTTGGCGAGACAGAGGTGAAGGAGAGACCTAAATCCAGCCCGGACTATCTAATGCAGCTAATGAACGACCGTAAGGTCATGAGTTCGCTACCCAACTTCAGCGGCATCTTCACGCATCTGGAAAGACTACTGGATGAAGGTTGGCTTTTTAAAAATAATGATAAAAAAGGTTTAGTCACGTTTACTTTCTTATATAGTTTGAGACCATATTTTATCCACATTAATTGAAGATGTAATGACTATCTCCTCCTCCTGTGTCGTATTAGATAAATTATTATAATGTGCATTGGTAACATTAATAAAGTCCATATATACCATTTTGTTTTGTTAGTTCCATATAAATCTCTATCCAACCTCAAACTTTAGGAAGTAAATGTCATTAATTGGTATTCGGGGATCGGTGTCACCACTGAAATGGAGCAGTTTGTTGTTTAATTTGTTGTTAGCAGCAGATTAACACACACACGTACATGCACGCACACACACACACACACACACACACACACACACACACACACCGGGCAATTGGTGCTGGGAACAAACAGACAGTTGTTAGACTTTCCCAGTGACCTAATGTGCAGGCTTATGTGAATGTCGCAGCCCATCCCTGACTAGGCACTAGGGCATGTCAATGTGAAAAATATTTGCTTTGGAACTGTTAAGGACCATGGCTGATCAATGAATTTACTCTAGGATCTGTCAGAAGTTGTCTTTGTTTCAATTTTGTTGTTGGTTTTTGAAGAGAACTTAATAAAAACAAACTTGTGAAAAGCAACAAACACAAACCAACAGTGGTTTGTGAATAGGATCACAGAAGTTGTGGCCATAGGCCATGACAGGTCAGGTGAAGCAGCAGGTTATTGGGCTGTTTGATCTTGCAGTGTGTAGATATAGCTAACATTCTCCCTGTATCAGTACATATAGAAAGAGAAATGGCTTGATACTGAACCAATACCTACCAAATATTATCTACTCTATATTCATATTTAAAGGTGTAGTCAGCGATTGTAAACAAATACTCTTTTTGTCAAATTTAGTGAGAAATTATCTGCCAGTTGACCATTCTGTGTGTGATCTTAAAAAATTGTCTGGTGTTTCTACACAGGCCTGGCTCTGCAAATGGGAACACAAACAATGTGGTGCGGACCACTAGCCTGGTGTAACCAGACGCAAAATTCACTTTGTGATTGTTTACAGTCTTTAAATTCTAATTTTATTAAGAAACTATTGGAACAGCCTTTAATCGGTGTTGCTACAACTGTTTGTATCACTTCATCTTTACCACCATTTCCAAACAAACACTTCAACGTCATTTCATTTAGCCGCCCCCACTGGTCGGTGCTTGGTCCGCCGTCCAGAGTGGCTGTGTGAATGGTACACTTAAGTGAACAGGGCTTCCTGACTATAATCTCAGCGAACAATGATCTGAGAGCAATACAACAGCACATAACACAACACAGCACAGCACAGCACAGCACAACACAACACAACACAACACAGCACAACAACTTAGCCTTGGCAAATGTGTTTCCAATGTCAGGGACGGAGCTTCTGAGCGAGACCTTTACGGCACTGACGAGAGAGGTGTTTTTGTTTAGTTGAACTTGAATCAATATCAACAGTCTTTCCCCAGAATCACTCACTCCTCCATTAAGTATCTTGCATGAAGGGAGAATAAAAAGACTTTATGATTGTTACATTGACTCTCTCTAACACAATCACGTTGTGGTTGTAGCATGCTTGGAAACAATGTGGTTTGCACTATATTTAAATATAAATATAATATAAAATAATATAA
>JAODTR010000011.1:2009652-2019900 GCA_025399935.1 Amblyopsis rosae | reverse complement strand
TCACTTGCTAAAAACCGGAGAACCTCTATAAATGGAATTCATTTTATTCTGTTCAGAGTGTGAGTGTGTGTGTGTGTGTGTGTGTGTGTGTGTGTGTGTGTGTGTGTGTGTCTGTGTCTACTTCTGGTTGGCGGTGTGTGAAGGGTTGTCTCGAAGAATGAGGGGAATGTGAAGCAGCGCTTGCAGATTTAGCTTACAGGCACACACTGACGGACAAAGGGGTGGGGGGGGGGTCCTCAAAGGAAAGAAATGGTGAGAGAGAGAGAGAGAGAGAGAGAGAGAGAGAGAGAGAGAGAGAGAAAAGGTAAAAGAAGAAAAAGAAGAGAGAATGGCAGGGGCTGGAGAAAGAGACAGAAAAGCACGGGAGGACAAAATGAGGGTGAGAGACAGATAGGAAAGACACAACGTAAACGACACACACACACACACACACACACACACACACACACACACACACACACACACACACACACACGCACACACAGAGGGGCAGCTGTCTAGTTAATCA
Source organism: Amblyopsis rosae (assembly GCA_025399935.1). NCBI lineage: Eukaryota > Metazoa > Chordata > Actinopteri > Percopsiformes > Amblyopsidae > Amblyopsis > Amblyopsis rosae. The sequence goes on along the minus strand of JAODTR010000011.1, from coordinate 2,019,392 downwards.
CTCAGCTTCAGTGACAGATAAGGTTAAGAGAACGCCACGCTGCCAGGCCAACACACATAATGAGCTATATTTGTCTCACACGCACACACACACACACGTGCAGGCGCACACACACACACACACACACACACACACACACACACATTGAAAGATACACGCAAGCTCAACACACAGTGCAAATGCACCATTTTCCAGAAAGTCTCTTGTGTGTGCTGAATGAAGGGAACTTGGCGTGCTGCACCTCCAACCAGTGTGTTGTTGTTGTGTGTAGTTCAACTTTGTCGGGAGGATTCTGGGCCCGCGTGGCCTGACGGCCAAACAGCTGGAGGCCGAGACCGGCTGCAAGATCATGGTTCGAGGAAAGGGCTCCATGAGGGACAAGAAGAAGGTACCTGTCTGTCTGTCTGCCTGTCTGCCTGTATGTATGTATATCTACCTGCCTGTCTGTCTGTGCCTGTCTCTCTGTCTGTCTGCCTGTCTGTCTGTATGTCTGCCTAAGCCTGTCTGTCTGTCTGCCTGTCTGTCTGTCTGTCTGTCTGCCTATGCCTGTCTGTCTGTCTGTCTGTCTGTCTGTCTGTCTGCCTGTGCCTGTCTCTCTGTCTGTCTGTCTGTCTGTATGTCTGTCTGCCTGTCTGCATGTTTCTATGCTTTGTCTACCTGTCTTTCTGCCTGTCCCTGCCTGTCTATACATCTGCTGTCTGTGCCTGTCTGATTTGTCTCTCTGTCTCTGTCAATCTGTCTGTCTGTATTATCTGTCTCTGCCGGTCTGTCTGCTATGTCTGTCTGCATCTGCATATTTGTCTGTCTCTTTGCCTGCCTATCCATCTGTGTCCTGTCTGTCTCTATGCCTTGTCTGTCCATCTCGCTGCCTCTCCCACAATTTGTTTCCAGCGTGGAATGGTTCCGTCCACCCTCCTCTCCCCTTGTGTCCGGTCTTGGCCTGAGTCGGTCTCGGTAGGTCCAAACAGCAGGTGGACCGGCTCCAGCATTCCAGCCCCCTTTCTCTTCAGAACATTCTCTGCTTCCTCCACCCCACCCCAAGAGAGATAGACATTGGGCGAGAGAGAGAGAGAGAGAGAGAGAGAGAGAGAGAGAGAGAGAGAGAGAGAGAGAGAGAGAGAGAGAGAGAGAGAGAGGAGAAGCAGTTAAGAGAGATTTGTTGTTGACATTTTGGTGTTCTTTAAACTGAAACATGCTCACCCCCAGAAAGCACACGCAGAGCGATACGAGTCGGGCGGCAACAGATAAGGCTAAGCGCGCCACGAGAGAATGCCCAAGAAGTAGTAAAACACAGCAGGTTGAGAAACGACGGAGGGAGAAAGTTAAACAGCTGCTGCGTTGAGAAGGGACCTGGTTGTATCACGAGACAGATACGATATTCATATGTTACATGTTACTGTGAATGGCCTTGTGAACTGTGTCTTTGTGTCGGATTTGAGAGCACGTCCAGAAACAGGGCTGCAGTCGCTTAATTTTTTTAATCACTCACTCATTTAAGGGTTAAATAAAAAGTCAAAACGCCCATAGAAATGTTGTATTGATTAACATAGTCAAATATTTAATTGTGGTTCTCATGGTGGGGCCACAAGATGACTTCAAGATGGTGTGAATAAACATTCTCTTACTGTTACTTATTATCTCTATGCTGTGACTTTTGGCTGGTGTCTGGGTAGGTAAGACTATAATTACACAGCATGGGTCTATAAGGTAGCCTGGCTCCGCCCGACTATTGTTGTAGATTACAGTCTGGAAACTGTTCGCATTAGGTTTTCACAGCCACCCTGCTAGCGACCCAGTAAGAGTGGGTTAGTGAGATGACGTTGAAGTCGAGCGTGTTTCTAAACGGTGGTAGAGCTAGAGGAGGCGAGCAAAACAGTTTGTAGCATGTTGTCTAATAGTTTCAGAACTAAGCAGAAGTAGGAGGCAACGACCAATGGAGCGTGGCCAGACCCTATCACCTAGTGAGTTATGGTGTGGTTACACCAGGCTATCAACAAGGTGAAATGAGCCACAATTCAACTAGCTAGTGTGTGCATGTGCATGTGTGTGTTTCAGGAGGAGATGAACAGAGGCAAGCCCAACTGGGAGCACCTCAGCGAGGACCTCCACGTCCTCATCACGGTGGAGGACACACACAACCGCGCCCAGGTCAAGCTGCAACGCGCCGCCGGCGAAGTCAAGAAACTGCTCATCCCCGCCGTAGGTCCTCCGCCCACTGTGCCCCCATCACCCCGCCCACCTCCCCCATCAACCCGCCCACCTTCCCCATCACCGCAAAACCACCGTCGCTGCCCGCAAGCAGGCGGCCTATCTGACAGTTTTGGAATGTCGTTACGCAAGCATGTTTGCATGTGGAAGAAACAAATATTGGGGGGGTGAACTGTCGATGGTCCAACTGTGTTTGTGCCTTCTATGTGCGCTTGAGAGAGAAAGAGCGAGCAAGTGAGAGGAAGAGAGAGAGGGAGAGAGAGAGAGAGTGTAAAGAGTTAGGGTAATTAGGGAACATGCATAAAGGGGTTTCCATGGTAACCCAGGGTTGTTTGAAAGGCCTGGGGGAATGAATGGGGAGTCTGTTCACTCACTCTCCCTCACTCCATCACTCCATTCAGTTGATCACAACTTGTTTCATTCCCAGCCACCGGCTACAATATTGCTTTCTCCCCCAAAGTTTTTTCTTCTTTTTTCCAACAAGAGAACATTTTGATTGCACTCCCAAACATTTCTCACATTCCCTGGGCCACCTACTTCTCTCTCTCTCTCTCTCTCTTTCTCTCTCTCTCTCTCTCTCTCTCTCCCCCCTTCCCCCCCACCTGTATGCAGATGCACTGGACACATGTGTGCGCTGACACCCACTCCGGGAATACAACCGCACACAAACACACATACGAACAGTGTTTTCTTCCAATCCAAACCAACAGTGGTTCATTATGCTTCCCACACACGCACACAGTGTGCACACAGTTATCAGCATTCCTCCATACACACACGCGCGCGCATGCACACACACACACACATGCGCGCGCACACACGCACACGCACGCGCGCACACACAGACACGCAAACGCACACGCACACACACGCACACATAACACACACAGCGCAAAGGAAAATCACTATTGCTTTTGTTAGCTATTATCTGCGGCACCAAAGTTTAAGGTCCAGGGCTTCTAGGAGATGTGGAACACCTGTTACTTTAATGCGCATGTGTGTGTGTGTGTGGGGGGGGTTGCATGCTTGTGAGCAGGATTTCCCATCCACATGCAAAGTGAGTGATCTGTTGGTTTAACCTGACTGACCTTGCTGTCCAACTGTAAGTCAAGCTGATCTGAGACGTGAAACCCTGGCCAGAGCCAACGCGTGTGCCACTGAATGTGTTACCATGTTGGGGCGCGCTAGGCAGGGTAAATGCAGGGACAGCATAGAAACAACAATACAAGAAGTCATTGTCAATCTCTTTCCTTTAAAGTTACAGTCAGTCATTCTGGAGAAACTTTGTTGATATTTGAACACGGTCAAAACAACAACAAAAAAAAGTTTTCCTTCAATGTCATTGACCAGGACACTCCTGTAAAAGAGATGTTTAATCTCAATTACATTTTCCTGGTAAAATAAAGGTTTAATAAACAAATAATAATAGAAGCTCAGAAGCGCCGCCCCACACATTGGAAATTCATTTTTCTACACTCTGTAGAAACATAGGATTATTTTGTCAGCACGCACAGAGAACGGGTAGCGAGCTAGCGAGTAGATATTTGATGAATTTTACAAAAGGTATATTACTATATAACTTAATATATCTTTACCTTTGTAACCCAACAACCATAATAGCACTTAAAATGTTACGCATGTGATTAATTATGATTCTGACTCCTCAATGGGATTGCTATGGAAGATGATTATCTTAATGCGCGCGTGTGCGTGTGTGCAGGCAGAAGGAGAGGACAGCCTAAAGAAAATGCAGCTGATGGAGCTTGCCATTCTCAATGGAACGTACAGAGACGCCAACATAAAGACACGTAAGAATGACATCATCACAGAGGGGCCGGGGATCTCTGTGCAGGGGTCTACTGTATATACAAACAATGTCTTTGTTGCTTCCCTTAAATAGACTGTTTGTGTTCTTTGTTTTCTCCTTCCCTTCTCAACTGGGTGTGCAATGTTTCCGTTCATATGCGTGTGGGTGTGCATGTTTATATGTATGTGTGTGTGTGTGTGTGTGTGTGTGTGTGTGTGTGCGTGCAGCCACCATGGCATTTTCTCTAGCATCTCCCCAGGTGCCGCGGATCATCACGGGGCCGACGCCTGTTCTCCCGCCAGCCATGCGGAACCCCGCCCCTGTCTCCACGCCAACCTTAATGCCTCTGATTCGCCAGATCCAGAGCTCCGCGCTCATGCCGGGAGCCAATCACCACCCAGCACTCATGCAGCAAGGGCCGGAGTCTGGAATCATCTACACCCCTTACGACTACCCCTATACCCTCACCCCATCCATACTGGAATACCCCATAGACTCTGGAGTATTAGGTATATGCGTTTCAATCGTCCATCCTGCAAAAACAAACACACAAAAGGACTTATAGGACTAACAATCTCTTCTCTATTTTATTTGCAGGTATGGCTTTCCCAACCAAAGGCTAATTGCTAGCACACACGTGGACTGGCTCACAGAGACCCCTACTATATGCCTAAACGCAAAACGTTTGCCTGTACTTATAGGATGACATGTTCCCTTACCAGTTTTCACTGATCCATTCCTTTACTCATGACAGTTCTATTTATTAGCGGTCCTTCCGACTAGCGTTGTGTGCGCTGTGATATTATAACATATTTAACTTCTTTTTTGTTGTTAAAGCTCCGCTTCAGCTTTTAATTTTAACACACTCTAGTTAGCTTTTAGAAGTGTCATTTGACCATTTTAGTGTATGTTTAAATGTCTTTTGGTATGTTGTTACCTTGAATACAGTCATTCCACTGCTTAGGCGTAGCGAGAAATAAGGGGTTTGGGACGGAATATGGAAGTCGTTGGAAAGACTAGAACATTTTGGCCCTTTAAGGAAGAGATGTTGTCCTTCTTTTCACCCATAAACCTGAAACAAGTGCCTGGGCTCACTGATGTTGGTGCTATGGGTTGTGTGTGATTTGCTTCCTCTGAGTAACCTGCTGTGTTCTGTTTTGGCAATGTGATTGCACTGTTAGCAGGTGCCATGACCGCTAAGCTACGACGCCACGACATGAGAATCCATCCTTACCAAAGGGTAGTGACCACAGACAGAGGTTAGTTAGTTCACCAGCCTTACTGTGTGTGAGAGAGCTAGCAGGCGTATATGTGTGTGCATGTGTGTGTGTGTTTGTTGTGTGTTGTGTGAATACTTGACTGCGGACCAATATACATATGTGTATAAAATGACACGCTTCAAAAAGAATAACATCTCAGCAAAAGGGTCACGAACTGAAAATGTTGAATGGGTATATAACATTTGCCACAGTGAATAGAGTAATAATGAGAGAAACTGTGTTTGGAAAGCGGCAGGGGTTACGGTATACCAGCCTGCTAGTTAGAAAGGAATGCTTGTGGGCCGACTCAATTAGAATGGTTCATTCCACTCATGTGACTTCAGTGACTCCTGATTTAAAATCCTCCCCCAGAAGTTTGTTAATCTCTCTTAACATTTACTTTTTGACCAACAAACACAAAAGTATATTTCCACATTTGTCTTATCATTCCAGAGGATTTCAACAAACTGGAAATTGTTTAGTTAGATTTAAGTTTTTCGTACATATTTTCATAAAATGTTACTGTTTTGTGCCCAATGACTATAAAACGTGAAAAAGTGTCTTTTTTTCTGAGAGGAATTCAAAATGATTGTGGTGTCATTATTGGTGTTTACTGCTTTTACTACTAAAATGCAGTGTGATTACTACTGATGTCTATCTTAAAAGCTCTGTTGTATGTATACAGTATTCTATAGTTATTGGTCTTATCAGTCGCCCACTGGAATATATCAACAGGGCTGTTTACAACTTTCATATATTTCGTAGACAGATTGAAGCTGTTATTGTGTATTTAGCTGCAAAAAAAAATGTGTATATAGGGAGTTTAAGTGCTTTTTTTAAGTTTATAAAAATAAGGTTGCTCAAAAAATACTTTGTAGTATTATTTTGTTTTGTTTTACTGTGTGCATTTTATAGGTGATGTCTCCATGTTGGTGTATGCATGTAAACATCTACAGTTACAATTAGTCACTGTTAGGGTGGCAGTGTATTGCTCCCCATACTTAGGACGAGGTGACTTACATCTCATGGGCCTTGTGACTGTGTTATGCAATAGAAATGGACTAGCTAGCTGCAACATGTATGTGGTAGCATTGGCGCTCTTGTAAAAAACAAACTCAAAGGCAATAAAGTTGAATATTTGAAAACAACGCTAAAGAAAACCAAAGCCTCTAAATTATTGTAATAAGAAAATGTCAGTTAATAATTTGTTTCTATATTTCCTCTAAAATCATCATTTCTTAACCTCTCATCAATGTCTCTCACAAGGGGCCCTCTTTGTCTCTGTAGTTATTAGGTGCAATTCTAATACTTCATAGCAGATGGAACACATCATTATTAATTAACCTTAACTTAATCAGTTAATCATCTGGATCTTAGGCTTGCTGCTAAACAACAGCTGTAAATGTCACTAAGTTGAGTTGGGGGCCGATAGTGCCAGAGGTCACTCTCACCCAAAAGAAACCATGCTGTGTCTCCTTCTCTGTCCATGGTTTTACTGTGTGTCTGTGCTATAGGCTTAGCACAGCTAGCATGAGTAGTGTCACCATAGCAGCCGTCCCACTGCGGGAGGGGTATCTCCTCAATGCCCTCTAGTGAAACACCTTCATGAGCATGTGAGCCTCTGTAACGGCCATTCCCTATAATTAACACTGAGTGTCTGGTCATGTAAGGCTTCCTGAATGGTTATGCATTGCTCATGAGGGTGTTTTGCAGGCTCTATAGGCCCCTCCCACTTTGTGACTGCAGTAGATCTGCCATGTTGTCACCCTGACGCCACTAGCTGACACTAATCTCTCTTCTATCTTTTTCTTTTTTTATGTCCCTTTTTTTTTCTTCGTTCTTTCCACGTCTGTCCGTCTCTCTTTGTCTGTCTAACTCTAGCTGCCACGGCAACTAACCCATGACCTTTGACCTTCTGACCTTTCCGCCCACTGATGACCCACCCATCTCTGCCTGCTGGCGTGTTCATTGGCCCATGGCCCTGCCATTCCCCCCAGCCCAGCCAACCAGAGACCAGCATTATGGGAACAACCTGGCTGCTTTTGTCTAACAGGACAACCAGAGGACAGCGATCATGGACATAAACCTCACCGAACCTGTCTATCATCAAGTTAAAAAAAAACTCTAAAGCCACATCAATCTCTTTCAATTCCAACCTAAATTCAATGCCCTATTTTGTTTTAATAGTCATGTAATAGAAGTTAATGGAGAACCCCTTTAATTTAGTCCAGGGCCTCAAAACCAATTCCATATTGTGACACAATATCTCAGCTCTAAACCCTGCCTTCATCCAGTGTGATGCAATTACATAACATTAACAGCATAGTAATTATACTGAAAATTATTTAACTGTATTCATCCAGCATAATCTACCTTCCATGAACACTAACCTACAGAATTATTGTTTTTATTAATTTATTTGTCTCTTAGCCCTTGTCATATAATGTAGGTCGGTTTTTTACATTTGCTTTTCAGCTAACCTCCATAAATAGCTAGTTAGCATTGTTAGAATAGCTGAATGATAATTTGTTTTTCAGCTAGCAGTATCTTATGATTTACATGAGGAATGCTAACAAGCTGTTGCTTGGTCAACTGAAATTCCAGTGCAGGAACCTTTTCAGCACAATATGGCAAGCCCTCAGTATGGAAAATATAACACTGAAATTCGAAATGTCATGGTGTCCATTTGATTGTTGGCTAAATGGTAAAGCATCATGGTAGCGTGATTAGTATTTTAACTCTTTCCTGTATGCCACACCTAGCTGCCTCTCTTTAAATAGACTGTATATATCTGCTTTCCTGGAAAAAGTTAATTGTAACATCTGTATGTTACAACTGTTCTTACAGAGTCCCTGCACACACCTACAGTATATACACACAAGAGAGCAGTCTGTACTGATTCTCTTTCCACAATGATGCCTTTGACTTTATCGCACTACAGTATTGTATGAGCTTGAACAAAGTGCCTTTATTTATTAACAGTAATGGAAAGATGTTACAATTGCATTTTATATACACAATGAGGGTTCATGTCCATTATTTGGTTCATTTAATTTTTATTGGAGAATAATCAGGTCAAAAAAAGTATTTTTAATATATATTTTTTGTGCCAAAAGGTGGCTTGACCGAATCAGAGGTTCATAGCAGTATTTACTCAACTGCCATATTTTAAAGATTAATTGAGCTCCAGATACAATGGTGGAGTGTTCAGAACAGTGTTATATTATAGTTATTTTTGTTTGGTTGAATGTTTTGTTGTTGTCATGTTTAGGAAAAACGTTGTGTCCGTACTTTTACTTTTGAGAACACATACAGTTAGACTGTTGAGCCGTAGGATGTCTCAAATTTATACAAGGAATCCACAGTTTCACTGAGTGCAGAGAACAACCAAGAGATGCCTTGAAAAAAATTTTAATATTCATAACATCTGTAACAAGTTTATAATGTATTTTTTTATTATCTTTTGTATGTGAAAATAACATTAAATTACCTTTTCAGATAAGAACAGTATGCCTTATAATGGAGAATAATTTGATTAAAACGACTGTTCTGTATATCAACATGCTTTCAACCATTGTGAGCAATCTGTAATACATGTCCTGATATACTGGAGTTTCCTATGTTCCCTGTATTAACTTTGAGCCATTGAGATCAAAGTTGCTTACCTTCTGTGCCTTTTGTATGTAAATGTGACAATTAACAATGTAGTTGAAAATGTATCTATTTTTCAGTGCCACATATATGGCTACTAACTGTCACCACTTCTGTGATTATTAACCACTTTAATGAAATCGGTCTCTGCTTGGGTTCTTTTAAAGTTAAATCATGTATGTCTGACAATAAAAAAAAACAGTTGTGTGTTGAACGTTGAACATAGAACTTTTTATGGTATTCAGATTAGGAATAACTTTTAAACACACTATTAAACGGATAGTTGTAAAACTAACAAACTTTGTCGCTTATGCGAGTTGGCTTCCTTCCTGCATACTAATCTTCAGACACTCTTGAGATAACAAAACACATGGAGTGGTATGACTCAACACAACCAGCCACAGGCACATTAACACTGAGAAAATATTATAACACTTAATGCAGGGAAATACTAGGCCTAATCATTTGACCCTTTTGTTTCTTTTCACTTCTGTTTTTGTCTTTCCTTCCTATTGTGTCTGCACCTATGCGGATGATGTGTGTAGCCTTAGAGTCAAAGTGCTCTCTCTCAACTCACCATGGTTTCCACGGAGCATGCAGCTGTACAACTGCTTAAAAAATGAAGTAAGGTTTTGGTTATGAACACTGTAAGGCCAGGGAATAGAAGGGAAACAGGTTGTGCTCAAGTTCATTCTGAAACATCTGCAAAGTAAATATTACAGGATCACTGTTTCTCCTTAAAAATCTATCTATCTATCTATCTATCTATCTATCTATCTATCTATCTATCTCTATAGTTGCCAGAGTGCTATGAG
>JAODTR010000011.1:1991415-2009552 GCA_025399935.1 Amblyopsis rosae | reverse complement strand
AAAAATACCCACAATCCTGTGCGAACGTCAGAAGAGGAGAGATTTAAAAATGGCGCAAAACGAAACTAACAACAAAAAAGCACTATCCATTGTTTTTTCAACTTTTATTAAAAAACGAAACGCCTGGTTTAATTAAGCATAATGATTTTGAAGGCGGGACTTTTTTTGAATGACGTCATCTTGCACATTAGCTAGGCCGTTCCATTACGTGTTCTTCGAATGTCTTTCCTAGCCTCAGAAGGACCCAACTAGGAAGGCACATGGAAGGATCCGTCCTACCAAGACAGCATCCTTGACATTGAGAAACATCCACAGACTGCCTGTCTCTCTGTTAGATTGCAATGACATTTTATTTAACTACATATCCCACACACATTCAAGCAATGGCCAACCAAAATTATTAGGTTTTGATTCGATCGAAGACCAGCTTTCTCAACAAACTCATCAGGTAAGACGAAGTGTGTTGTTTCTAATTCGAAAAACTTAATTCGTATCGGCAAACTTTATACACTTTTTCAGGCAGACGTGCTGCTATTTGTAAACTGAAAATATGGTTAGATCCCTGCAAGTGAGTTTAGAGACTTGCTATAAATATTCAGTTTGCTGCGGAAAACATTTATATTGGAAGTCGGAACAGCCTACCTAAATCGGTAATGGCTGAAAGAAGCTGAGACTACTGTAAAATAGGCTAATTATTTTATTGTGTAACTGCTCTAAGTGGCCTCACTATTATGACAAATTACTTTAATTGGCATGTTTCCATACTGATATGCAGCAGAGCGGAACAAACAGAGGAACTAATGGAGGTCTTGCCAGGCTAATCACGTGATTAGCCTGCGCACACAAATGCTCATTCTTTACCGTTATGTACGGCAGAGCTAATCGTTATATTGCAGCTCTGCGTGTCGAAGGGGAACTTGTGAACATCCATCTTACAGGTGCAGACCAGCCTCATCTCATCGTCAACATGGACAAACCCATCATGGGTCACATAGATGTAGGGATTGTGGGGAGCACCGTCCTTCTCTGTCCTGCGACAACACACACAAACACAGAGCACACACGGAGCATAAACATACATAAGAATACATGACACTATTTGTCAAAGCTACACAGCTAGGGATATGATTATATTTCATTTTGTCATTTACAACATTCTGGTGTCTTTTATGAGACATAGATTATGAGTTAGCAGTAATTATTAAACGCATGGTTAACATATATTCTCATCTTAAATTAATTAACTCATATTATACATATTTATTTTAATGTGCACGGTTACACCTTTTTTCTTTCATCTGAAATGAAATTACTTATGCTCACATTTCATAAACGAAGAGGTCTGGCTGCCACAGCAGTTCTTTGGGGAGAGAAAGTTTAGTGATCCCACAGAATTGAGCTGGATTCCAGGAGATGCGTTCATTGTTCCATATCTATGCCAGTCAGATAGAACACTCAAACTGTTCAGATTATAGAGTATGAGTTGACAATTCAATAAAATGTCCTCAGATGGCTTGAGGGCAATGTGTAATTTGAGCATAACTTTTCGAGTCTAACAGTTACAGTTACACATGACGCACCATAAATACCCAGACGGCAGGAATGAAGATTTGGGTTTTCTCAATCTACAAATAAATGCAAACGGATAAAACTGCAGTTATCACTCATTAGACACCCAAACAAGCAATAGATGAATAGATCTACTAAAACTATTATGAATGCTACGAGTAAGTATTTTCACAACAAGTAGTCATAGAACTATATGCATGTAGGCTACTAACACTCACCACAGCTAGGATAGCATAAAGGGTGACGTCGATCTTTACCACAGTGCGGTGTGTGTAGTCCAGAACGGGCCGCGTTGATGTGTACACATCATTACCTCTGGTCAGGTTCAGGTAGTCTATCACATCCTGGTAATTGCAGACTTTGTGAGGGTTCACACCTACTTCATGGGAAATACAGTATTAAAATACTAGACAAACAGTGCTAGAGTTAAAAAATAGAATCTATGTAGCCTATTCTTAGTGAAGTAAACCTCATAATATGTATGTGTTTGTAAAAGGGTCATTTACATTGTTTTCAAATGTTGAGGTGTGGATTTTCAGGCCTTGGATTTTGCTAATTAATTTCAAATAGCCATTGCAAATGTGTTGGCATGCCAACTATCTATCTATATATATATATATATATATATATAGTATTGTGACAACTGGAGCTTTTGGACCCATTTGAGCTTCTTTTTACACCATTGTTTTTGTCTTCAGCTATGTATTTCACATCTTGAAATGTAATTTTGGGGTGTTATTTGGAGACCTGTGTTATACAGGTAGGTGAACATGAAACAATTACATACAAATAATACTCTGATGTTTGCTTAAATGATGCTTTTATTATCTGTAGACCTACATTTAATTACTGCTGTCTTAGAGAAGGTATGTAATTTAAGACATTCCCGTAAGTGCATGCCATGCATTATATCTTACCTGTGAAGAAAAGTAACATCCAAGCAACACACATCATAGCGGGAACTTACTGGGTATATGTGTGCTGGCAACAAGATTGCCTCTGTCTTCACTGTGAGCCAGTCAGAGAACTACACCCTTTTTGTTCACACTGGGGAGGGCTAGGTCCAACGATGACAGAAGCATCATTATGTCATTTTCCTATTTTAATTATTTAATTTTTAAAAAGATGGCAAGTTATCCATTTGTGATGTTTACAAAGCTGTTAACGATCCTATGTATGCATCATGTAAAACTAGATTAAAACAACTGTCCTTAAAGGGCTCAAAAATATACACTGATTTTAAAATCTAAATGCATATTACCTCATTATTTTAGTATAGTACCTAAACAACCCGCATACATAACTTGCAATATAAATTCATAAAATTCATTAAAAAGAGAGACCTGCTCAAATGGAAAATACAATGTTATGCAAATGAGAATCTGACTAACATCATTCGCCAGACAACAAACGGTAAATGCAGAATTAGGAAGAAATCAAATTCAATTAAACTGAAACTTGAACATAAACTAAAATGCTTAATGGCATTACAGAGATGGCCTCCATTAAGGCCATCTTTCACATCCCCATAAGACTACACTGGAAGCTAATCTCACACTGAACTATGAGAAAATGTGTTCAGTAAGAATGATATGTCATTTGTCATTTAAAATATTACATCTACTTTAGTGCACACATCTCAGTAGTTATTCAATATGAATCTAATCCCAATGGATTTTCACATTTTCTTAAGGTCTTATCTCACAATCCCTTCTACCAACAGTATATAAAAACACACAATCTGTTTTTAAGTTTGATACTTTAAAATAAGTAAATCTCAGACTCAGAGTCAACAAAAGTCAAAAGAAATAATTTACTTTTTTTTCCATGAAAACGAGGCAATAAAAGTGAAAAAACTTTATTGTTCCTTTGATGTATTTTAATGACATTTTCGATCTCCCAGTAATCCTAGAAAATGTACTGTACGTTCTAAGAGTAAAGTGTTTGTCTTGGTGTGTCTCTTTCACAAAAACACTAAACAAGTAACTTGAAACCAAAAACCGAATATACAGCATAGTGCAGCATTGCTAACACTAGTGCTATTGCCAAGGGAACAGCAGCTAGTATTTAGCATGACAAACAGTACTGTACTATTTTGAAGTTCCTGTAAGTGTTCTGCAAAAGATGGTAGAAGGAGACTAACATGCGTACTGTATTATGGCCTCATGCACTACAAAGTGTGTAGTAGTCTAGGTACTGATCTAACTAGCTAATAGTGCATTCAGTGTTGATGTTGATGTCCCATTTTAAGTATTATGTGGTGTATGGGTGTGTCTGTGTGCTCGCAGGTTCGCATGTCTGTGTAAATCATTACTATTTTCACGTTATAATAACAACATTGTTTTGAAAACAAATAAAACATACAACATCAGCAACATGTGATGTACACTAAAATTATACAAAATTAAATTAATTACAACTTTCACAAATCAAGATGAACATGATTGGTTTGTTGAACAGAGCATGGTTTATGTTTTTGTAGGGAATAAAAAGGATACAAAGAAAACACCAGCTAAACACAATATGGTCTACATCCAACATTATGGAGTTACACACCCATGGCATGGTTCAGTCTTAACACAAATACCTTATGATAGCCACAAAAAACAGTTAATGTGAGAACACAGCCAGCCAGTGAAAACACAGATTGTCTTTCAGACGTGTAAGTGAGGGAAACGCTAACAGTTTTAGCTTAGGGATCTTTATTGCTTGGTGGTGCCTTGAGGCCTCTAGTTGCACTGAGTAAATACTGACATGCCAAAACTAGGTTTGGGGGGCAGTGGTTGAAACATAAGGGCTGAGCGGGGGATTGACTTGTGTGTTCACAATGCACAGTAAGCTTCACAATTCCGGAATTCATAAGTAAATAGGTCAAGGGGGTCAATGACCTGAAAAAGAGTTCCATGTTCATTGTTTGTTGTTTTACATTCTGTTACTACGAATCACATTCAGCAGATTGTCATTGGTTAGAACCACCACTGGAATCCGAAGGACATCAGAGGTTCTGAGTGATGAGGGTTAATATGAGATAGCTTCATGCAAAACAATGATGGGATTCCCCTTATCCAGGTAAGTCCAGCTTCATAGGGTTGTCCGGTGTGACTGACTTTTACAGTGTTCAAGCACTCAACAGAAACCGAAGGCGTAAAATAGCATTGAATCCGATTGCCAATCACAGTAGCCCCTGACTGTTTGGCTGGTAATACAGAAGAGGAGAGGAGAGGAGAGGAGAGGAGAGAGGAGAGGAGCCACGTGTATTATTATAAATAGTGTGACAACGCATAGCTGACATAAAGCAGTTACAAATACTGTAAATGGAAACAGGCTCACGTTGAGACAGAAACGTTCGAGGATTACACCGATAAGGAGATTCGGCGCAAATTACCTCCAGGGTGACAAAGGATGATAATGAGGTTTTTCTGCCTGCAGTCACATTCATGATACCAGCTGCATGAAACAGACAAATGAGGAGGGCCCATTGTCCAGGTGGGTACCGTATTTAGGTATGAAGCAGACACTGGACAGGTGTGTGTGCGCACGCGTGTATCCTTGAATTACACAATGAGTGGTCCGTGATGTTTTGGACTCTGGCCCTCCATTGTCTCCGCCCCTTGCTCCTCCAGATTGATATTACTGGTGGAGGCATGGTGGGGGAGGGGCTCCAAAACAGACCTGTATGCCCCGAGATACATCAGACCTAGACCAGAGAGATGTAAAACAGGCTGTAAATACATCAAACCTCAGAGATGACCATAGAACTATATGGTGATGACAGGCTTTGGAGCTCTGCTGTAATGTCGCCATCTAGAAGCAGCTAAAGCAAGCACAGCCTGAGGCAGGGTGACATTTCGTCAGTCTACCACTAGGGACATGAGAGAATGGCGCTAATGAATGGGAAGCGGTAGGGTGGGCACAGCACTGCCGTGTTCACATTAACAAAGACCAGACAGCATGTCTGTGCTGCTGATCAAGCTGTCTGTATAGACTACAGCTACATGTGTGAAAATACACACTGAAGGGACCAACCTTAAGTAAGTGGAGGAAAGAAAAAACTAAAACTAAATAAATAAGAACACAGCAATAAAATAAAAAGTTGGAAATGTCTACTGCATTTTAATGTTGCACCACCCTGATGGATAATCCCATTTAAACCTGATGAAAACTCATGTTGGAAAGATGTTAGATTAAGATCTACAACACCCATAAGACCAAGAGGAGTGATGGTAGCAAGCACACATAGTATAACTAAATACTACAAAATTATGCACGGCCTCATTGATTTTGAGGCAATTAATCAGTAGAGGAAGTTATTAGTTATTAGTTATTAGTACATGTCTCTTTAAGATGGTTTCAATATTCATTCTTTATGTTAACCGGTTTCCTCTGCATCTCTCAGTCCCTGTCTGTCTATATGCTGTTAGTTCAGTCACATGGTCGTTGCCTTGGCCAGCACCAGTAACATAAACAATAGATAAGCCAGACAAGCAGAGAAACACACACTGACACTATTAATATAATATATAGTTAATATAATATACCGGTTGTAAAATACCTATGCTATAGTCATCATTATATAGTTAAATAGTAGCGGTAAAAACAGTGGTTTCCTACATCTCACTCAGCTCTTTGACTATGCTTTAGCATTTTACAAAGGTGTGCAATGGGTGGAGTCTGGCTCAGAGCTGGGGTGAAGTTAACACTTTAACGTCAGACATGAGTGAAATTATATTTTGGCATTGTGATCTGGATCCGTTCCTCCTTGGCGTGGTATACGCTCACTTGTATCAGGAGAGGAAGGGCAGCTGCGACAACATAAAACGTAACGAACACGCCATGGAACAAAGGCAATGAAAACGTAAAGTGCGTGAGCCTTACGTCCTGTCTACCAACTAACTCCGCACATCTCCGTACCTAGTCCTCAATATGCACTGGGCACAGATCCCCTTCTGTCCGTCCAGAAGACAGGTGGAAGACGGCAGAATATGGAGCGATGTGTGGAAAAGATAGAGATAGAGGGGGAGAGGGAGACAAACACGTTTACAAGACAAATAGAATGCAGGTCACACAACAACATTAACAATAGCACAACAATGGTAGTGGTTCCACTCTTGGGGCGGACTGGGGGACACGGGAACACACCAATACAAGACAAAGAGTTGCTACACCGATGCAATGTCAGAGCCACCTGGTTGACATACTCTGAGCTAAGGGTGGGCAGCATGATTATGCATTTTACACCAGATCATGTATTGTAACATGTTGACAGTACCAAGTATGCTGTATAGAAACAAAACAGGTGTTGGTACACATTCAAAATGCAAGTGTTTACAGCCACGTTTATGATGTATGTCAAGGCAGCTGATAAAAGCAATGTGGCATTCAGTTTTACTTAAAACGAAGAAATCTTACTGCAGTGGCATACTGTAAATTAGTCATTAGTCACTCAATAATGAAATAAATGGCATGCTCTGTGTTTCTTACTTTTACTATTATTATGAAAAGTATCCTTTCATTTCTCATTGCATTTAGTTCATAGGTTAATAACCTAATTAAGGATATACTGGAACTAGTGTGTCCCATCCAGTGGTACACGGTGAACACTGCAGAGGAGCAGAGAGGTGGTACATTGGGAGATGGGGAGAGCAGGAGGGAGGAGTAGAGAGACCAAGGGGAGGAGGAATAGGGGAATGAGATGCAGATGTTTGGCTAAGCGGCTCGGCGCTGGCAGACACCGAACATGAACTTGCACTTTCAGATGGACTGGACACACACACACACACTACACTACATTGTACAAAAACCACAACAACATGCAAAGCACACACTCGCGGTGAACAACTCCCAACCGGTCACGCACACACACACACACACACACAGATATGTTGCTAGGGGAAAAGGGAGAATAGAGCACACCGCTACCCAGTACTAAAGTAAAGAACAAATGTTAAACTGCCCTGCTCCCTCCCTTGTCCTAACAGTATATTAGACTACCCCTGCGTTCAGGACGGTGGAACGTTTGCTACAAGTTCAATGAACGCGAACGGCAGTGGAATGAACAGCAGGTTACAAAAACAGGGCTGTCCATATAGGCTGTGGGTTGAACAACGTTCACATGGCTAACAACAATGCTGCTGTATATTGTTGTGTTTCAGCTGTACAGATGCACAAGATGAGAGTTGAACCACCTCTATTGGTGCATAGTGCACTAAACCTGTTCCGATTTAAAAATAATACAGTGTGTCTGCACTGGTTATCTGAGTTTAGATTTCATGCATTTCCTATCAGGCATGCATTTAACATCTATTAATATGGTAATGAAAGCGATATTTTGTACTGTTACTAAATAATGACGATGACAATACTCACTAATAGGCTACTTATAAAACGCCAAAAGGTTCCTAATATGCCGCTCCATTTCTAACACGTCACTGAGCAACACTCGTCATGCCTGATGTTCATTGAACGTTCAAAACATTCAGTCCACTGAACGCACCCTACGTTTATATGTTTGCAGTAAATGCGTTACTATTACCGTGTGCTCTGCACTTCCTCCCATGTGGTCTCTCCTTTCACCCCCCCTTTCCCTGCCTACCACCACGCCCCCCCAAACTCTCCTCAGCTCTGGTCCACGTTCCAGAAGCTGCTACTCACCGGCGAATCGGCCATCGGAAGCCTGCTCATTATCCAGCCCCAAAGAGGGCGTGTCAAAGAGGGCGACGCCCTGATTGTTATTGGCCAACTCTGGACGCCTGCTCCGCCCACCTGCAAGCGAGGGCAAAGGTCAAACAAGAGCAGCCAGGCACAGCGGGGGGAAGGGGGGTGGGGGGGGGGGCTGACAGGCCATGCTGGAATGGTTAATTTATTAAGAAGCAGTCAGGCTTAAATGAAAGCAGTAAAATAAATGATATAAATCAAGGCAAAATAGATTCTGTGGTTTGCTAGCATGACCAGAAGCAAAGGGAATAAGATCCTGTGTGTGGCATAACGTGTGTGGTTGCCAGCTGGTGCGCATCATGCATCGACTACAGCACAGGGCGTATGCGGAATGGCATGTCAGCGTTTCGTATGTGGCTCTGTGGATGGCAGCTCAGCACAGACAGAGTACAGGCAGACAGACGGTGGGAGCAGAGCTTGTGCAGATGCCCATACACGTGCGTGCAAGCATACTATACATCCCACATGTGGACATTCACTGTGTAGAGCAGCACGGACAGACCAGGCAGCAAAGGTTCCTCTCATTTCTTCAACTAGTAGATGCAGTTAAACCAAGACAAGTCTACTACGATGCTCACTGTTCATTATAGTGTGGCTTCTGATCTGGGATACTCTCTCTCTCTCTCTCTCTCTCTCTCTCTCTCTCATACACTCACACTCACACGCACTCTCACACACACAATACACCAAAAGGTATACATTTCCAGGGTTCGGCATTTTGCATGTATTTCAAACCCTTCAGCTTCCTCTTCTACACACACACACACACACGCACACACATACGCACACACTTATAAATACATGCACACATGAACACACAGACACAGCAGTTCAGAAGCAGTGCATGGGGCAAAAGGAGGCTGCCGTTAAGTAATCTTTAAGGGTCTTAATAAAGGTTCGCATGCAGAACACTGAGAAATGAAAGCAGGAACAGAAATAAAATGAAACCTGTTTTAATCTCACACACACACACACATAAATACATGTACAAACACACACAGCCACATAAACATGACATTACAGTGGGGTGCAAAGCATGCACATGCAAGCCAAAAGCATGGTCTGCAATACATGGGTGAGAATTTCAGTGTAATTCAGTATTATAAGTGATTCAAGCTTCCAGCCATCGATCTGTGCTAAGAAGAACTCTGGTTAGATTTTTAAATTGATAGTAGTATTAAAACTAAATTAGTAACAGGATTGGTATGTTATTTTGTAAATGTAATCCGTTACAGTTACTAGTAACCAGACAAAAATTATTAATCAGTAACTTTATATTTGGATTAGCTCATTTTAGTAACATAATCATTGCATTTAGATTACGTCACGCCCAGAGCCATGCTTCTCTGTTCACTCCAATGGACCGTTTTTTTTCAATGGCGGATCGTGGAGCAACAGAATAGTTCCCGGAAGTTAGCCTAAATACTAAAAGTACAATATAAATTATATTTTAAACGTAAATCGGTGCATTTATTGACTACTAATTACCAAAAAAATTAATAGTTATATATCTGTGTGTATATATATATATATCTGTGCGTATATATATATATATATATCTGTGTGTATATATATATATATATATACAAACTGCCCGCCAACCACTTCCTGGGACTATTAGCTACTACTAGCCGTAGGTTTAGCCTCTCCATGAACCATACCCAATCTTTATATTTTTGTGACCGTTTATGCTGCTCAGGGGATCAGATGAAAGTAGTTATGTATTTCAATAATTGCTTGATGTTAATGAAAGGTTAATAAGAGAACAGCTGATTGTTTTATACGTTTTTCTTCTGTAAACTTCTCTTTTTATTTTGAAAGTAGTCCTGTAAGTAATCATCTCATTTAATTAGAATACCTGTAATCTAATTCCACTATTTTAGCTGTACTGGATTACAATTACAGTTGTTGCTTTTTTGTGTAATATGTACTCAGTTACTTCCCAACCCTGATTAGTAATATCTATACTATAAGAGTGACATGAGTTCCCCTATAACACCCCTTGTTGTAAAATTACAACGCCACTTAGCTCTCCAATATACACATTTACAAATGTTTTTTTTAAACACACATTTACTATCAATGGCAAGACAATATAACCTATTGGCTATGTAAATGTGGTCTTAAAAATAAAAATACAAATTTGCTAATGTGTTTTTTGGAGCACTAAGTGATGTTTTCTTTAAACTAAAATGGGTCTTCCAGGGTTAATATTGTGTGTTATGGTATTGTAAAAATGATTATATAGAACTTATCAGAAAGCAATGCTTAAACACTCACAACACAGAATTTGAAGGTAACTTTAAATAACTTGAAAGCATTACATATTCCTCCTGAGTTCTTTACTTTATAAACTGACAAATAATTGTGACAGAGTAGGTCACTGTCTTCATTGTCTGCTTTACTTCCTTACGTGGCCTCAAGAGTGGACAGGAAGATGACAGGATATGAGTGAGAGGGGAAAAGGTTTGTCAACATATTTACCCTTCTCGTCAGAGGGGGAGGGACAGTCCTCTTCTGTGACGTCATTTCCCTAGCAACAAGATCAAAAACAGGAAGATTAGTGGGGCTCCTGTATATCTTTAATTCTGATTAACTGACAATAAAGCAGATGTTCTCACTCCGCCATTTTGAGCGGACCTTCTCTACATAACATGGGAAAATATTGGACATTTAACAACTAACAACTGAAATAACCACAAACACTACAACATGAACTTCATTCACCTCTGAGTCCTGCTCCTCAGACACAGCTACTGAGTAGTTTCGTTCCTTTGGGTCGATGGAAAGTTCCTGAAGAAACAGAGACAGACATGTAGATACAGGGAGATCATCCAATTATATTTTCCAAGACATAAACTGCCATACGGTACCAATGCAACAACCACTTAAGCATGACCCCCTGCTGGTTACAAGAGGTATAACAACCTCCATGATCGAACGTGACTGGACACTTCTTACATGTTGATCAAAGTATGATACACACAGCTGTAGCTTAAAGTAAATCATAGGTCTCTTTAAAGGCAGGGTCAGTTATTCCTGAGGACGCTTGCTAACTTTAAGCTCAAATCAAAACAATTTCCCTCCGGCCTCCGCAGCCCCGCCCCACACATTGAAACACATTGTGAAGCAAAGCGTAGTACTACGTCTAAGTTGTTGGGAACTGTCACGCCGCAGTCCCGGGGCGGGGCAGTGCCCGCCGCTCCTGCGCGCTCTCGCACGGTCTCCCCGGAGTACTGACAGCTGATCTGAGACAGGTGACAATCAGGGACTCCCACACCTGTCTCCTATGTGGATGATTGCTGTCTTCATGTATATATATTGTTTTGTTTCGTATAACCCATGCGGGTTATTTTGCTTTCATGCCATTGTGTTTTGTACGTTCTGTTAGATTAAACCTTTTTTGTTACTTCTTATTCCCTCGCTGTTGCCTCGGTCATTCGAAACACTACAGGAGCGGTGTTCGCCACTTTGTTTATGTTCCTATTTACGGAGCCAGGGCAGTTTTTTCAACACGCACAGAAACCAGCAAGCTAGTGAAATGCGAGGACATGTTTGTTAAGTTTGACAGGAAGTGTATTAGTATCTCAAATAGACCCATCATTACGATATCTTTGTAAAGGACCAACCCCCACCCCCTCACCCCGTCCTGCTGGGAGGGTCCTCGGCTCTCCATGGGAGCGTCTCCCTGGTCCTCCTCCCCCTCTGCGTCTCGCCCGTCCTCCCCGTCGGGCTCCCCCTCTTCCCCGGCCAGGTAGCACCCTGACATGGAGGACATGGTGTCAGTGCTGATGTGGGAGTGCAGCGAGCGCGACGAGGCCATGGACATCACCGACTGGGCCAGGCTGCTGATCACCGGGTCTGGCAGACACACACAGACTCATGTCAGGGCTGGGTCGCGGGTCACGGGATCAGACCGGGCCTTCCCGTCCATTCAGATGAGGGTCATTGCTCTAGTAATACTCTGGTGCGTTCTATATAGCCCAGTACCCACGTCTATAATGGTAAACCAGTGGTTTGCCAGAAGACGTTGGTCATGGATAGCATGGTTAGCGTTGTTAGCATAGCAATACTGTCTATTAAACAGCCACGAACACAAGGAAAGCAACATTGGAAAGAAAAGTAATACAAATGTTTTAGAAAATCATCTTGCGACACACTATAAACATTCAGTGACCATGTGTCCCTGTGTGTGTGTGCGTACCCTCAGGGGAGGTGATGGTCGAAGAGAGGGGGGTTCCAGTACAAGATGACTGATCAATGGCTCCAGACGAGGACAGGGTCAGATGTTCACTCTCTGGAGTCACACCACACTGCACACACGCACACACACACACACAGGCACACGCGCACACGCACACGCGGCAACTGTGAACAACTGCGATATAACAAACATTTCTATATCTCCAACTAAGATAGAGGGACGTACACTCTCCGCCACACACACACACACACCCGCGCGCATACGGGCACACGGCACACACCTCCTGCTGATTCACGGCCAGTTTGCGACGGCAGACCTGAACCTCAGATTCACTGCAGGACTTCTCCTCCTCTTCCTCGGGCAGCACGGAGGAATTCTGGGAAAGCGACCTAAAGGAACAAGGGCGAGATATCAATGTGAGGTAAAGGTAGCAAGGGGGGGATGAAGAATAGTCATGTGACCTCTCATAAGGAAATCAAGCTTGAATAAAGCATCTTATGTGGATACGCATTAGTGTATCTTTAGCTAGAATATGTGTGTCCATATCACAGTATTTAAATACACTTTTGTGTTCTGGTTTTAAGCCATTTGCTTGAATTAGAGACCATTAAAGGTGACAGAAGCTGATGTTTAGGCCTAAAAAATAAATACTCATTGTGGCGAAAATGCTTTGAACCGTGTGCTCGTACGTGAAATGGTGAGGCCACAGCTTAGTTGGTACAGTGTAATATATTTATAGCTACATAGAGAGTGGGGAAGCAGCCCACACCATTTTGTCTCCATATTTAGCACAGGCACTGCTACACACATATATGCCACTAGATGGCAGTATACAATCTAATAATACTGTTTCCAGGGGCTAAATGAGAAATATGCAGGCCACTCACTTCGAACCACTTTTCTTGAGTTTAAGTCCCTGACTGGAGTTGGAGTGGTCTAGCGGGGAGAGGGAGCGCGCTGGGGCGGGGTGGGTCTCGCTGCCGTAAGGAGGAGCCGTCCCAGAGATGTGGCTGGGGCCCGAGTGGAGAGGAGGCGCAGCTGGGGAGGTGCTCAGGGGTCCGTTCAACGCCTCCAGGAGAGAAACAGCTTCATAACCCGGGGGGATGTGCTCTGATGCCTGGCGAAGAGAAGGAATGGTAAAAGACATGTAGGAATACTGTAAAATCTGCCAATGCATGTTAATCCCATATACAGTACGTATCATAAGAATATATAGAGTACCTATATAGTATGCAATATAGCCATGTAATCAGTCTGAAAAAAACAGTAATTGTAATATATTACAGTTACCAGCTAAAATTGTGGAATCAGATTACAGGTAAATTAGACGATTACTTGTAGGACTACTTTCACATTTAAAACGGCAGTTTGCAGAAGACAAATACATTATACTGTAAGGCTGTTCTCTTATTAACCTTTCATTAATGTCAACCAATAATTCATCAATAACCCTACTTTAATCTGAACCCATAAAAAACATATACGGTCACAAAAATGCGCCAATGCAGTAAATTTTTTAGGATGGAATTTCAAAGAACAATATTTAGGCGTGAAGTAATCTAGAAGTAATGGACGTAATTAGATTATGTTACAAATTTTAGGTAACACAAAATGTACGTAACTGATTATAATTAATATTAGTCTGGAAACTAGTAACTGTAACGGAGTAACCATACCCAACTCTGAATATATCTTATCTAAACAGATCGTCGCTCAATGCAAATGTTGCATACCGAATGCTCTTCGGAGTCAGAGGTCTGGGAAGTGATGACAGGGTTAAAACTGCTGGGAGACAGTGGACTCAGCTTCTTTCTCATGGCTCGGATCTGCAGCAGAGCTCGAAACGCTGAGACAAGACAAAAAAAAACAGGCGGAAGCAATGAGATGTGAGGGTGAAGCAAAAAATGATGTTGCTCGTTTAGGTCATTTAGCCCGTTCCCCCCAATCTCGGGCAATTTACACTGCTTCTATTACATAGTTAGACTGTACAGTACTTGATAGAAATAGACATACGTAGTATAAAAGAATAAATGTTTAATCAAACGTGATTACTATAATTACGTAGATTAAATTAGAACAGTCTCGTGTCAACCATGGGCATTGAATGATTTATTAAGAGTAGATCCATTAGTCTAATGGCAGCTACCGTGTCTGTGTTTGAATGTGAAACACTCACGCAGTCTGCAGATGGGGCAGCAGTTGGCCTGGTAGCGCAGTGTGTCGGCGCATGCGTTGCAGAGACACAGATGTCTGCACGGCAGTATGAGAGTGTCGCGGACGTCCGACAGGCAGACCACACACTCTGCGCTGTTGTCACTGATCTCATCATCTGCCACCTGCAGACGTGGCGTCGAAACACCTGAGATTTTAACACTGTCGAGCATTGTTCAGTCTAGCACATTATTTGTTTATTTTCCTGGGGTGTAATGACAGCTCCTAGCCAGAGGTGTCACTGTGTTACAATGTTGGCTGCGTTTCGTACCTTTGATTCCTGGCTGTTGTATTTATTCTCTATGCCATAGATCTCCTGCAGCAGATAATTTACACCGTCCACCTGCGAATCGGAACGGTAAACCAAGTCGATATTAGCTGGATGGAATATTCAGGGTTAACAAACTTTTAACTTGTGCCTTTGTAGTTGAGAAGTACATTTTACAAAGGGAATTTACTGTAAGTGGGAAGACATTAAAATTGTATATTCACCACTTGTTTCTGTTTCAGAGGTTTTACGCAGTAGCTCCCATCCATGTGCTGCCAAAAGAATACACCCGTCATTTTCGACTGTAACAGAATTTATGTGATTAAAATGTATTTTGTATATAGACTACATTACCTTCTCGAATGTAGCCAGGAGTACATGCGAGTGACCCATGTGATCTAATAAAAGTGCAGAGAATACATAATGATGTGTGTGCACGTCAAGTGACATCATCACAGATGTTGAGCCGATCACAGTAACAGTAACTGCAATAGCGGGTGCCCAACCTTTAGATGGTGCTGTTCCTAAGTGCCTGGTTCCTCTTGAATACAACTCACCTTCCCCTTCATCTACCACAGCCTGCACCACCATAGGGAAGACCTCCTTATCCATATCAAAGAGCAGCTGACAAGTAGGGGAAACATTTAAAATACGACTTAACAAGTCTTAAATGAACAGAAAAATATATTGGCAGTGGTCCTTGTGCACAGCACCTACCTCCTCATCAGCCCACTCACTGAGGTTCACAGAGTGTGAAGGCAGACAGAACTGCTGACTGACCCCCCTCTTGAAGTGGACCGTCTCTGACTGTAGAGAGCTGTCCTGGGGAAGGTAACTACACAGCGCGCGTTCATTATATTACGACAGTACAATATGAACGAATATAGTCAAAACACACATGCATGCTCAACCTCATTTTAATTAAAAGCATATTTGTGTCTTGAATAATAATTATTTACATGAATATATACTGTATATACAGTATACTGTATATATATTCAGTATATACAATATATATATAAATATATATACACAGTATATATATATATATATATATGTGTATATATGTATATACAGCCGCAGAAAAAATTAAGAGACCACTGCAGCAGTTTCTCAGATGTTTACTATTTATGTTTAAATTTTTTCCTTACAATATTTTTTTGATTTTTATTGTCTAATTGTATATCTCTTTTGAAAAAATTCCGATATACCGGCATATGGCCCAGCCCTAGTAAATACGTATATCATTTTCTTTCTAAATCGTGAAGTCATCTCATGACCTAGTCATGCATACAGGCAGGCATGCCCATGTCAAGCTGAGAAATAAGCCTTCTGCCCACATAATTAGACTGTCTTGCCTACTTGCCCCCATACACACACTCACATTGGCACTCCATTATGGAACTCCTCTATAGCCTGGTAGTAGATGGTGATGGCCACCTGTGTGTCGGCATCAAACGTGAACTCAATGTTGTAGCAAGCCCGGTTCTTGGGGGCCACCTCTTCTCCCGGCAGCTTCAGGTCCTCGCTGCACCTACGTGGAAATATGCATACTGGAATCTGAGCCTAATCCCAGCTCAATTAGCTAGTGATTGAACCGTGAAGGGAATGTGTGGAGATGACAGTTCTAAAAACAAAACTGAAATGTGATTCTGTGATTCTAGGTTCCATTAACACACATGGTGGTGTTAGGCCGTGGTCACATTACATTTTTCATTCTGAAATCACTTCGTCCCCCACAACAAATATGACAGTTGATGTAAACACACCTGTTTGGCACTAATATCATATCAATTGTGTCAAAGTTCACAGGAGCGGAGGGACTAAATTGCTATGCATACTGTATACATGCAGAACCTTTTTCTGCCGTCTGCTTGTGTCTGAATAGGATTTAATAGAATGTCAAAATAGTACAACACCAACTTTAGGATTGAAAAAAAATGTGTCAAGTCAAGTCAGTTTATTTATGAAGCACATTCAAAAACAGCCAATGCTGACCAAAGTGCTGTACACATCAATAAACCACTGTTTTGGATGTGCTACGCGATGACCACACATGATAATGTCTTTCTGGTTTGCTTGAAAGTACCAGCTTTCTAGGCACATTAGAGGCATGTCTTTTAGAAAAAAAAAAACTGAATACAATCCTTCTGATTGTACTTGTTTCTGGTTATTTGCTTAGTGCATCCAAATGATCATTTTCATTCAGAGCACCTGTAAGTCTGTATCTTATATTATAATTTGAGATAAGGAAACTGTCAGGGTTGTACAAAAATTCCACATTACTTACTATATGTTCTTGTGAACTGGATGTTGTTCATAGCAAAAATAAACAGTATTGGATAACACAGCTGTTGTGATAGGATGTTCATGTGTTCATTTAGTAGAGGCACATACCGTACAAGCCTTAGTGTGTCCTTACGGATGTTTATAAGGCTTCGTAACGTTTTCACTGGTTCCTGGGGTGGCGGAGCCGCATAGGGGAACTAGAAAGTAAAAAAACAAAGGCAATTACAAAATGTAGACGACATGTTTTACATTTAAATCATGAAGCTGGTAGATCAGCTCATGTTTAGTTTTTAGGTCGTTCTCAGAAGAGCATTTTTCTAAGTAGACTCCAGACAATTCAGATTTGCACAGTAGTCAAGGCTTAGAGCTGGTCTAACCGAAACACAAAAAGAAACGTCCAGAAGCCTATCCATCAGCCTGGCAGTTGCTGCTGACAATTGCTGTCTCAGAGAAAAGCCCTGCCCTGTCTGTTCCACAGCCAAACCTAACCACTAAGATAACTCATATTAAATATTAAAAAGTCTAATCCGTTATTTCTGCATGGCTTTTTGTTCCTCCGCCCCCATCCGAGGAAATAACACCGTTAACATCATTCTTTGATGTTTTCTATACTAGTCAGGCAAATTACTAGGTTTGTTATGCTCCTGCGCTTTGGAAACTAATATTTTGTAGGATGTTAGAGGGGGCTTGACCAACAACTCTCTCTATTTTGTGTTTCAAATCCATATAAGGTACACCACATAAATCCACCCTTATCATTGCATGTTTGCCTTGTCTTGAGTTACAGTGTGTGAGCAGTTTAGAGCGCTGCGGGGGTCCGCAGGAGGAGGAACATGAGGAGCCTGCAAGGGGATGTGGTTACCTCAGCACACACTGCTACCC
>JAODTR010000011.1:1979275-1991405 GCA_025399935.1 Amblyopsis rosae | reverse complement strand
CCCCCCCCCCCCCCCCCCCCCCCCATCTAAACTCACAGGAAGGGGTAGCGTGGAATTTTGGCCTCCCTCTGTGTGTGTATGTGTGTAGTGGGGGGGCTGAATGGCGAGTCATGGCATGCACACACACACACACACACACACACAGAGTAAGACTGAAAAGATGTTGAAAAGAACCATTGATTCAAGGTCAGAATAAGCTAGTAAGTCTTATAACTTGTGAAAAGTCATGAGAACAATCCAGACGCACCCAAAGACCTGAATTCAGGGTCGTAGTTTCCTCTGCGGCTTTGTCTCACTCGAGTCTGTCTCTCTGAAACATGAAATGACTCTGTGTGTGTGTACATGTCTGTGTCTCCATTCCCCTGTCTGTTCTCAGAGTGCTAATGTTAAGGTAATGGTCGGTTAGTGTCTAAATGTGTGACGTGACCAGAACCTATAATAACAGATGCTAGCTGCTAAACAAAGCACAGCAACCACGAAAATGTGTTGACCAGTCACAATTAACCCTATTGCTAAAAATACAAAACAAAAACATTTTTATGGACACACAACACACAGACAGTGATTTAACAAGGTCTATAATAAAAATGCTCTAGACAGTACACTGTGTACACAGTACAATATGTGAGATACACACACGCACAGAAGCTGCAAGTTGGGTTTACCCAAAATTATGAGACGAGAGTACAGCTTATGACTCACAATATTCACTACAACCAGCTCAATTTAGTGATAATAGAGGGGAGATTATTAACCTTCATATAACCAGGTAAAAAAACAGCACGTCTAAATGCATCCCATGTCTAGACAGACAAAGCGATTTGACTGAGATTAGAGAGGTGGCATTCTCCCGTTTGCAAATGATAATACCCAAATGTATTTGATATAAAAAATGTAAAAAAAAGAAAAACAGAAAATTCTCAAATATCACTTAACTTGTTTCCCTGTTAATTTGTACCAGTTGTTTGTTCGACAGTCATCAATGACATGAACAAGTCATCGAAGGTTATTAACCACTTATTTGTCAATGGCCTTTCAGCAATGGCAACCAGCTGATTTGCTTCAAGTAGTGTCACAAGGAGTAGTAAGAGAATACCAACCGGAACTGGTCTGGTTCCCAGGAAGTTAAGGTCTGTGTTCTCGCCAAACAGATAGCCCTCCGGGTGCGTTGAGTCAAACTTCTCTCCCCCCATGATGAAGTGGCTAGCAAAGTAGCTACCTGTACACAAATTGCGGTTAGTTCAGAACTGGGGGTCTGTAAAATATGACAATGGCCCCCTTGACAGGTTGCATCAGATGGCCAGGGCTACTTCAATTTCCCTCTTGCTAACCTAGTCAAAACCAGGAGGCAGCTATTATAAACAACATAATTTATTAGCCTATAGATAACATAGATCATTAATCATGAGCTCATTCCATTAGTGGATTTGTTATTACTTATTTTCTTAAATAAATTGTTTACTTACTAACTTTACCCTGTTGCTAAACTTTGGCAGAGAGAGTATGAAGCCAGGAAATGCCAGGTGGAGTGATAACAGGAGGGTTACCCATAAGTAGCACTTCCATGTTGTACATTAGCCTGTCACAGGCACCTAATATCATAAGAATATAATAGCGGCTTGGAGGTTGTGGGTGGCTTTGAACACATGTAGTAGACTGCCAAGTCATCAGTCTGTTCCCATACAGGGACATCATGTGACTGATCTAAATTGGGTTTTATGAACTCTAAAGCACAAACATCATAGTTAGACAGGCCAATATAGGCAGACTGATTGACTGACAGAGACACAAAGAGTACAAAAACATACAGGTATGCTTGCACAAGCACGCTAGTCTATATGATTAAACCAATGACTGAGCTACCTCCCTTCCTCACAACACATTATTATTTACCGCTGATGGGGCGTGAGTTTAGCTGTGGTGCTGTTTAGTTACTATGGCTGACAGATCAGTATCACCAACAGCATTAGATCAATGTCATGTTATAACAACACTCCCATTCTATTCTTGTTTGGTGACAATGGCTGGAAACACTAGGCTAAACCACAGCATCATAGAGCCTGTGCCTAAAATGTAAATACAGTATATGATTTAAATCCAGTCAGAAATTGCTGCTGCTACTACCACATTTCACACTACACCCACATTATATTTAATAAAAAAGCACACCTTTCCAGGTATAGGTTGGGTATAGTTATTATTAATTCACTGAATAAAAACTGCATATGGCTGATGGATATGGCATGAAATGTGTTATTAAGAAAGAAAGGCAGGCCTATAGGCCTAGCTAACATTATGTAAAGACATTCCTGAACCTAAATTCAGAAAACCTGTGGCATTCAGTACTGTAGCCTATATGGCACTTTGTTTCTGTTAGAAAAAAACAGCAATGGAATGAGCACATTGGATGAGGAACTGATAATCATTGACTATTTTATTGTACTTTCTTAGCCTGTTCTTATTGGGAAGATAGTTGCCATAAAAACAGCACGTCAATGACAGCAAAGCTACAGATGTGTTAGGCTAGCCTTTGACAGCAGCTGCGATGTGGAGCATCTCTCCACAGGTAGCTTAACTGCCGTTTAATGGCGGGGATGAATGTGACTGTCCCACAGTCACACTACCCTACCAAGGTAAGGGTGATATGATGGAGGTGGTGATGATTTTGCTGGAGTGAAGATGCATTGGGTTGCTCAACTTTGAATTATTCAAACACAACAGTTCAAGTAAATAGCCGTTTTAACTTTTAACAAATCTAATTGAGGGACTCACCAGATTTCGGCGGATAACGGTACACTGAATTGGATGGAATGTCCACTTCTTCCACACCTATGTTTTGTCTACTTGTTAAAGCTCCCATTTCCAGTCAAATTTAAGGACGAGTTTAAAAACATAACACAGCACATTTACTATTTAAACGTCTTCTAATTATATATAACTAAACCCATGCAGTTCTTGTCGCCCTTTCCATTTCTGCTCGGTCCGAGGCCCTCTGAATGTGGCGGCAGCTGTGTTGTGACCGTTACGGAGATTACTTGTACTCAGCTTGCTTATCCCTCCCTGTTGAACGATGCCAAATGAAACCTTGTTTTGAGGCAGAAAAGGCAGCAATCGAGCCCTTTAACGGCCAAACGTTTTCCCTGTGCGACGCAATGGCATCCCTATTTGAGAATTGAGAAAAAACATATCCCGTCCTCGGGTTTCGGCTATTTAACACGCAGTTGCGATGAGCTCGGCACCTTTTTCGGGCAGTTTCACGGGCATGGGATGTTGATGGTACCGCTGTTCCCCTTTTTTCCTGTCAGACTACTTCTATTGGTCCCCATGACGTAAGGCACAAATCCGTACCATGGTTTTGCGCAGTCATATCAGCAGCTCCAAACCTAGCTGTTATAACGTGACCTTCCTACGCCAAATGTGTGGACAGCACTGACTGCAGTGCAGTGCAGTGCCACATTAGCCTACGACTGAGTATTATAACGAGTACAAAGGATATAATACTGTTCACTAACGCAACAACTTGTATCAAACGAAGTCCTATTTAGCCTGCTTGTCCACTTGTCCATGCATTTAATTGCACAATTAAATTTTAACATAAATGTTTATTATTATGATATATGCCGATAATATTAGGTTTCTGACCAGTTCAATACGATTTTCACACAAACAACTACCAGTAATCTAATAGAGTTAAGATAGATAACAATTATGAATTATACATTTGCGAAACCGTTTTACAGTTGCCATTCAAAGCCATTAGGCGGCAGTGTTCGTTTTATTTGGGACCACAACCTACAGAGTAGCCAATAAGAGAAAGCCAACGAGAACGGAAGGAACCACTACTAGAGTAAAAAAAAACAGACAAGAAAGGGAAGCTTGCCGCCATTTCACGTGCATTCAGCTCGAGCGTGTGTACGTGTTGTTTTTCGTTAAATTTGTCGTCAATACGTATATCTGAATAAGAAATAACAATTTAGCTTAACTTCAATGTTGGATACTTCCCGTCTTTGTCGGTGTGTTATCGCATTTTAAAGAACATGAGTTACGGTAGGCCCCCACCCGATGTTGAGGGAATGACCTCCCTCAAAGTGGATAATCTAACTTATCGGACTTCGCCCGAGACGTTGCGTCGAGTCTTTGAGAAATATGGCCGCGTAGGCGATGTGTACATTCCCCGGGACAGGTACACCAAAGAAAGTCGTGGTTTTGCGTTTGTACGATTTCACGATAAGCGCGATGCCGAAGACGCAATGGACGCTATGGATGGAGCGCTTCTCGACGGGCGGGAGCTTCGAGTGCAGATGGCGCGCTATGGTCGCCCACCAGACTCTCATTACGGTAGGCGTGGAGGTGGACCTCCCCGTAGATATGGAGGCTACGGGCGTAGAAGCAGGAGGTAAGAGACCACTTTTGTATACTGTATTTATAGACTTTGTTTGGTCTACCGGTACAGCAACACAAATATGGTCCTGAATAAGGCATGGTCATATCTGGCAAAATATAATTATGCTAACGCGTTTGCCTTATTTTTAACAGCAGTTGTCACATGCTTTTGCAAGAGTGTTTTTTCACCCTCGCTAGGATGTGTGATTTAGGCCTGTCAATGCTTTCACTTTTCTCACTAGCCGTTCCGCAAGTCCACGTCGACGCAGACGCAGCCGTTCAAGGAGCAGGAGCCGTTCACGATCCCGAAGCCGCTCCCGCTACAGCCGGTCCCGGTCCTACTCCAGGTCCAAGTCCAGGAGCCCCCGGAGGAGCAAGTCCAAATCCCCCTCCAGGTCAAGATCCCGCTCAAAGTCTAAGTCCAGAAGTCGGAGCCCACCTTCCAAAAAAGGGTCTAAATCCAGATCCAGGTCCAAGAGCAGACCCAAATCTCAGGAGGACAAGGGAACGGAGTCTTAATCCCAGCCTGCAAATGAGATGGTATTCATGGGAAGGGGTGGATTGCATTTGCTCGAATGAATGTTGATGGGCGCCCATTCTGTAGATATCATAGATTTTCTGTGACTTTGAAGGTGCTAGCTAGTATTTATTAAGCACCAGCGCACAAAGCTGCAGAATACTACATTTATTATCTTATTTTTTTCCAACTATGCAGCTGTTGTGTACAAGATCAAACTCATAAAATAATGCAGCTGGTCTAGGCAGTGGTTGCGTAAAATGGTCTCATTTTGACGGGCAGGGTCCTAAAAATTCCTCAATCTATTTTTAACAAGAATTGTTTTTTTTTTAGGATAATATTAAGTAGGGCTAATTAACAGTCTCTTCAGGCCCATTTATGCTTCTGCGTGGAACTTGCGTTTTGCCTACTGCGTAGGTTCAACGTGTTATGCTTCTGCGTCGGCCGCTCGGACCTGTACGTGTTGACTGCGATTGACGTGAAGCGGCAAAATGCGGGTGTACCATATATTAAATGCGCCTGAATTAGAACACAAATTGAGTGTAAATGTTTTGAAATCAGCATCTAAAAATATTTCTTTGTTACACCAACATATTTCATAGAAAATAATCTGTGCCGACACAAAATAGTATTATAAAAGACTGATTTTCGTTGCATTAACAAGGAAATTCCATAGGGAAGCCCACATCTTGGCTCCCAATAGAATGTTAACAGTGTTAAAACTTTTAAATAAACGTATACAAATATTTATTTCCAGCGAATATCTTCGTTACGCCAACATGTACCATAGGAAACAATCTGCAGACATACAATTGTTATAGAAGACTGGTTTTCGCTGCCCAACAAGGAAATCTTCCCCCCTGTCTCGAGATTGAACACTTAAGTGTAAACGTTTTGAAATAAGTATATACAAATATTTATTTCCATTGGATCTATAGTTAGACCAACATTTAGCCTATCCTAGGTAACAATCGGTGCAGACGCAAAATAGTATTTATAAAAGAATGCTTTTTGCCGCCAGAGTGAGAAATCCATAGAGAAATCCCTGTCCTGTCATGTGCTACGTTCTTGGTTAATAATACTCAAGCAATACATAAAAATGTCTCTTTCCAGCGAATCTAATAATACCATGATTGTCAAAGGGAGACAGTCTGTACATGTAGGATATGGCGTTATTAACATTCCTAAGCACTACTCTCTCTGACATATGGGCTTACATCCACAAGACTGCTGAGTCGAATCGACTGATGGACGGGCGCATAGATACATTTTTGGAGAGGTGCCCGTCAGCCTATGCCGTAGAGTTACGCCCACTCCATATCTTATGCCGTAGCTTTGATGCAGAAGCATAAATGGGCCTTTAGTTTCATGTTAATCTCAATTTTACACTTTAACAAAGCAGGACAGAATCAGATTGATTTAAACCCATGTAAATTACTCTTTTCAGTGAGATTAACAATTTTATGACATTTGCATTCTTTTTTATTATTTTTTTAGATGACGTTCAAATGTTGTAAAGTCAGAATATTGGCAAATTGAAAACTAGTTCTCAGAACAAACTCTTATTGCACGACATCTGGCAGGCAAAGTTCCGGTGCCTGTATCAGCACAACTGGCTATAGTTACACTGATCAGTGCGCGTACATGCACCCATAAAATGAAACCAATACATCCTACCAACCGTAGTAGGCTACAAATTTAAGCTTTCAGCTGTTGAGTCCAAGATGCATCCGTAAACAGAGAGAAGCAAACATGTCAGTCAATGACGGGATATTGCTTTATGTTGGTTGTGTTCAGCCACTCTAAAGCATGTGAACCTTTTCAAACTGACATATTGGCAATATGCAATGGTTGGATGAGCCGTGTCACCTCAAAGTAGGGTGGGTGGAGTTTGTGTGAATGTGAGGGATGGGGTTGCTTCACTCCAACATTCACCTAAATGTGGAATTCTTTCCTCCAAGCTGCGGAGTCCTGTTTGCAAACAAAGGAGTTGGGGGTGTGGCAGTGTGAGAGCAGTTAGTGTGTGACCCGCCCGTGTGACCTGCCTGTTGCTGGGGGCGATGGCAGTTGCTAAGGAGCAGGTCGCCTTGGCAGTGGTTCGGGCGGTCAGTTGGTGTATGAGGTGGTGTGGTGAGGTACGTTCGCAGGACCACAGGCAGGGTGCAGAGCTGGTCTGCCTGTGGATTCCCCTGCCGCTCACAAAGGGACGGACCCCAAGGTTTGTTCTTAACAATATGCCCGAGTGAGTGTTACGGTCTTCTTTTCAGGGACGGGATCCTGGGAAAGTGTCAAGTATGTGCATTATCAGGGCTGTGTGTAATTGGCAATTATAGAAGAGGGTACCCAACAACTTGGAACATCATGGACGTTGGCTTCGGGTGGAAAAAATAATTTGGAACCCAATATTCTATTGAGCCATCGTTCAAAGCTGCAATAGGAGTCTTTCGGCTACTGTATTCTAATGCCTATCACTGTTCTCCCTTTCAGATGTCAGACGATTGTCTTTGCTGAGGACATCGAGAGAAGCCAAACACTGAGCGAGTGGACTTTATTGAGCACCAACTGATTACAGACCAAAAGGTTATTGGAATTTGGTCTAAAATGTTTTAATGAATTTATTTTTCACTTTCCAAGAAACGTCTGTAATCTTGTGTCATAACTGTTCATTTGGATGAGCATAATGAAAGGTATTTGTAAAGGTAAATGCTTTCTCCCTTAATAGTTTTGAGTTTGCGTATGGCTTGAATCTGTCACTTATTTCAAAAATTACTTAGAATATTTTGTTTTAATAAAATCCGTTTTTTGGAACCCTGTCTAGATGGATGTGCTGGATTTGTTTGTGTTTCAGAGTTGTGTTAAATGCTGTTGATGTTCAGAGTGCTACAAAAGTGCATACCACTGTTGGTGAATCATAATGTACAGTTGTATCAAATGTCAGTCCTCAGTTGTACCTGCTTTAAACATTTACCTGGCTAATCACTGTCAGCAGCAGCAATTCCTTTCTGTCCATTTATTCTGTCTTGTTAAATTTGCCTTCCTATAACTCTAACCCTCTTTCTTGTATCTTTTGTGCACTAGGCGCAGTTGTGTAGCAGTTGAGTAATGCTGGTTAGCTGTTAAGATGCAGTGCGGTGGTGAGATGGTGTGGCGTGTTGCGGTGCTGAGTACCCGGTGCTGTTCTGGGGCTCAACCCTCCGCTGCCGTTTGCCGGTTTGTAAGATCACAGGTGTGGCAGAGCTTCACCTTTTTCCTGTCTTGTGACTTCCTTTCATCTCCTGCAAATGTACTGCTTCTCCCCTCCCTTTCCATCTGGCTTATCCACTGCTCTGCTGGCCATGCCCATGAAACAGTCTAGTGTGATTAGGGTTGAAAGGGCAGTTCAACTGAATCTGTATTGCATTATTTGTCGTTATGTCCTGTTGCTTTAGGTGAATCAAAATAAAATACATATGGAAACAAAAGTTGTCTGTCTGAAATGTCAATATGAAATGGTTTATGTAAGTCTTAATGAATGTATAAATCTGTCTCGAGCTGCTCTTTAAGCTGAGGTGAATTTGTATTTAAGGGATTTTATTAGTTTGAACCACAAATAACAGGATTTCTTTTATGTAATTTATTTTGGGACTTTTTTGGCACTTACATTTTTGGGTTAAAGGTAACATTAACTTGTGAGAAATTATAAGGGAACAATTGAATTCTCTAGATTTAACATTCGGTTTTGACTTAAAGCGCAATAGTGGCTGTTAACTAAACTACGTTGAGTATCAACTGCAACGTTATGAATACGCCGCTAATTCTCGAGTTGAGTGTACAGTCCCCTGATGCGATTACACGTAAAGACGCAAGTCGCTTAATTTGCAACGTGACAGCTAGCCTGCAGATACGTAAAGACGCAAGTCGCTTAATTTGCAACGGGACAGCTAGCCTGCAGATCTCGGCTGGAGGAAGGGATGGGACACACCAGTCTCCACGTACGTAGAGCGGTCGTCTAAGCTACAATATAGGCGTAACCCTAGGATGTGACGTTTCACTTTAGGGGCTCTGCACGCTCCGTCGTTTAGCCTAATGTATGGATAACAAAATTACTGTTCCAGGTGAGGCGGATCATCCTCGATACACTTAGCGTCTACAATATATGTATGCGGATATCTACGCGTTCTTCAACGATGGATCTAACTTTTATATTCTTCGCTATTATTTTCACTCTTCTTGCTATTGTTGTGGCCACATCGATATTCAATGGCTCACCAGTTGACTTTGCAAAGGGTTGTTTTAGTCACACTGGAGCTAAAACAAGGCTAGGTAAATCTGTTAAGACGCAGAACGGCCATGTAGGCCTACCGGTACCTACTAAGAAGAAAGTGGTGGAAGATTGGAGTGAACTCAGTGGGAGTTCCCACGATCACTGGGATGTAGTAAAATCTGTCGTAAGTATGTCCATAGGCAGTTTAAATAGTTAAAACTGTAGCATACGTCTATTCCATTCAGCAATAAAACTTATTGTAAGGAATGGTTATAAAAAACGGTTGACAGGCTATTTGTCAAACAGTCAATTGGTCTCTAATTAATCACCTTTAACAGGTTTATATTTTTCAGTCCAGTCTTAGCCTTTAATAGCCTATTAAGCCTATTGAGTTGAAAAACATCAGGGCTGGGAGGGGGGTCAAAACAACATCCAAGGCAGTGATCTGATGGTCCTCGTATCAGACTATATGGACAAGGATTTAATTGATTTGTCTGAGCTTCAGTATTGCCATTTATTTTTTGCTATCGGTCTTGTACTGCAGGTTGTTGATAATGTGCTCAAGCTTGGAACCATTGAGGTGGTATTCACAATCACAATTAAGTCACAGTAGATGTTGACGGAATTGATTAATAACCACAACCATCGTGTTAATTCTCTGACAGGAGGAATTACATTCCCACAAAGAGGAATTGGCAACACCAGTTGAGCACATCCAATCTAGCCTCTCCATCTCCAGGCCTGCATCTAGGAACATCAGTTTAGGCATAGACACATCTGTACAGGCTGCGTCGGGCAGGGGTTGTAGGTCATTCATTGGGCTCTCTGATAAGGAACTCCTAAAGTGTGCTTTCTTATGCCCCCAGAACGAGGGAGCCCCAGAGAGCCCATGGACACACGGTGAGCAACATTTTTATACCTTGCTTACGTTTTGTAAAGGTACACTTGGTTCCATTATGATTCCCCACTGAAACAGTGTTATAATGCTGGCTTCGACCACTAAGGGTAATTCCAGACACAGACTGGGAAATGTACCTTGCCATTATCTGACATTGCCTGGGCATTTTTAGGCAATTACAGTCCCTCCAATGTGAGAGTGAACAAGCTGCCATCTCTACTTGATTAAAACACTTTTTTTTTTTAAATATATAATTTCAATCAAATATTGATATTGACCAAAGTTTAAACATATTTTTCATCAGAGAAGATTAAATCAAATGCTGAGGATACCTTGAAGTACGTCCCTGGGAGGATGCGAACCGAACAGCAGCAGCAGATGTCCAAAGATGAGCTAGAGGAGGAGCAAAGGTCAGTACCAAAGTCCATGTTAGCACACCATGCTACATAACTGTTTGTCTTTCTTTTATACCTAATTTGTTGGTCAAAATGTTTTGGCCATAACGGTGAAACATTTTGTTTATATTTAAAGATGGAGTCAGCTATCCAAGAGAAAACATTTTCGTGTTTAAGCCAAGGCTGATATAGTGTCGTTTGGTGTGGTCTGCACCATTTTGTTTGTGTTCTCATTTACATCAGCCATGTGGTAGAAACACCAGGTATTTTTTTGTCAGCGTGCACACAGAAGGGGCATCTTGCAGACCATGTGTAGATATTTGTTTTACAGTTTTTCTTGATTGCTTTGATGCAGCAGACAGCAGCCGACAAACGCCACATTTTCAAAACAGTTAACACACAGGCCGAAACAGTGGGACTCATGGTCAAAATTACATATTTTGTTTGCAAAAGGCTCTAACGGTGCCAAAACATTTAAAATATGCAACAAAAGCTAATTTTGCCTTCAAACAACACAACTTGCAAACAAGTGTATGAGTTCTTCCAATCAACCATTACACAGTGGACAACAAAATACAATATACAGCACTCATTGCCCCATTGCTTGTCATTGTAGCCTATTACTGTATGTAGCTTTCATGCCAGTGCCATTTGTTGTCAAATTTGCCTTCCAAAGAATTGGATCCAGAATCAGAAATGCTTTGATACAAATTTGTTTGATTCCATTGATTATTTTTTTCAAACTGTGGCTGAAAACTGAAATACTGTAAATATTACACAAAATATAGTATAAGAAATAGAGACTATTGATACTCAGTCTCTTTTGATTGCAAATTGAAGATTTGTGTGAAGGAGTGTCAAGCAGCTGCTTCAGTGATTTCATACTGATGTAGGTAGTTTCTCATAGCTAGGAACAGATGGTTTCTGTTTGGTTACCATAGCTAATACAATGGAGTTTGGACTGCTTGAATGACATCCGTGTTAACTGTTCTGCAAAAGGGTGGGAAAATGTGTCAATCCAATGAGAAAGGGTTAACACATTTGCAAGAGGTGTCTTGTACTCTGCTTACAGTGATGATGAAAACCGAGTGGATCCCAGTTTCTTTAAGCAGGTCAAAGCAATAAAAAAAACTAATCATTTTTTTAGGACCTAATTATGTTTATTGTAATTTGGTCAATGGCAGCTGGTTGTAGCCATTTCATTTGTTCTGCTGCCTTACTACTCATTTTGCTTTTCGCCTCTACATCCTCTGCACGTATGTTAATGCATTGTGGGCATGTCTCTTGGAGCCTTATCGGCTACAACACCCTTCAACTGTGGACTAGACTGTGCATGGGGAGATTAGGCCTGTGCCAAGAGTCAGGTTGAGGAAGAATTGAGCATTAAGAGTCTTAAAGGATGTGCTCTCATCCTTCTGCGGCTGCACAGAACGTGGTCGGTGCAAGTTTATAAAGTCTGTAAATAAGTGCCTTAATATTTGAAGTCGAGGTAGATACTACAATATAAAAATCCCAGATTAGATATTATGTCAACTAAATTTAAACTCCAGATTACTTTTTTTTTTTTCTTCTGTATGCATTACTCTTAGCATTGCAGGATAGAGTTCACCACAGACTTGTCAAGTCAATTTTATTTATATAGCCCTTAATCACATTGCAGTCTCAAAGGGCTTTACAACCTACATTTCACATGG
>JAODTR010000011.1:1966356-1979175 GCA_025399935.1 Amblyopsis rosae | reverse complement strand
AGTTAAAATATTTATTGGGGGTGCTATGGGGGTGCTATGTCCATTCTTGGGGGTGCTCAAGCACCCCCAAGCACCCCCCCAGCGCCGCCTATGAGCATATTACATCTGTGAAAAGCGCGATCTAAATAAATTTACTTACTACACACGTAGTAGGGCCATGCGGCCGTCAGTTGCAAAAAAAAAAGTTGCAAAGTGTATAGGGATATTCATTTAATTAAATAATTTTCTTTTAACTAAGCCTTTTAATTATTTCTAAGCCCCGGCTATTACATATTTCATAACATTGTCAGCCTAGACTATGACATGACCAGCATGTATGGGGAGGGGGGAACATATGCGGATGCATGCGCTTAACGTGCATGTTCCATTCGTTCTTTGTATCCTCATCCATGGTTAGCCTCAAAGAACAATGATTATCGTACGTCTCCAAAATCCAGTTCACTAGTTTCCCTTTTTAGAACTGGCCTTATATTAGGTTATCATCGCATGTCGCTTAGCTATAGGCTAGGCCTATACACACCTTGACATTTTAGTGATTTATATATGCAAAACATTTATAAAGGGATTTGTAATTTGTATGTGTATTTATTTAGGAGTAATTATTTTTCTGTGTGGTTATTAGGTCATTGTTTTCTTTTGTCTTGTGTGGGTCTTTAATCCAGCACATCTTCTAAAATTTCGTTTGATTTTGTGTTTTTTCCTCGCAGTGGCTTCGATAGGCATATGCACCTTTCGGTGTTTGCCTATCATTGTCTCTTGTCCAACGTCCACTCCACGTTATTAAAAAAATCAGTAATCCCTCAAATATGATTCGCCCCGGTTGGCTTCTCAACTCCTCCCGGTGAAAAATGTGACATACATCGGCTGTGTGACAGGTCACGTGACAACCCGAGCGTTGATCAGGAGTTGTGCCGACATATGTTCCCCCGCTTAAATTGCTTCATCTTCTACTAGACATGTAGGCTATCTACTCGGGGAAAACTAATTTGTAGAAGCACTCATTGTATTCAGTGACATATAAGCATGAATCCAGACAAATTTATAAATATGTTGAAATAGCAACTAAGACCATAAAAGGCATTATAGTACGCCGAATAATACACTACGTTAGTGATATAAAACATTAGCTCATACAGACGGGTTTGCTGTATACAAAGTTGTATACAAAGGGACAATTTGGGCAGTAGGAACAATATCATCACGACACCGGAAGATGGGGGGAGCTGGTGTTCCTGAGACTAGTCCAGTTTGCCTGCATTCCTCCTCTGCCTGAAGCCTGCCCTAGAGAAAGAAAGGGGGAGAAAACACAAATAATTATTCAAAGGCGTATTGGATTTATGTTGTAGACTACCGAGGCGCCTCGCCTCGGCTATAATGAGGAGACCAGGCCTAGCAAACAGCCACGTCCTGGCTACACCGTTGGACTTACAATATTGAAAAGGCGTGTTTTTAAAATGACGGCGTTTTGCGTTGATGTCCCTGTATAGGTCATCAAACGGGAACGAGTTTTGGGAATAGCAAACACTACAGTCTTTCCACGACGAATGTCTTTCTTTTTTAATGAGGATTGCAAGATGGCTGATGACAGCTACCCCTAACAAGGACGGGATAGCGACGTCCCCTTTAAGAATAGAAGGGTATATTTTTGTATTAATATATTAGAATGACTGTTTAAAATATTAACGCTTATGTTTGTAGTTGCCCAGATATTTGAATATCCAAAATACATTGTTTATAGTCTGCACTTAAGTAGAACATGTTGAGATGACGTCTGATAGAATTGCACGATTTAATCTAGCTAAGGAAGTACGGTAGATACATTATGCTGTTGACTAAAGGTTGTGGTTGAAATGTCTTACCAAAGTACAGTGGACAGACGATAATGTTTTGTTGAATACAAATTTGATATTATTCGGTTAAAACCAAAGGCATGCACTACATTAGCAGCCAACATTCCAGCGGATTCGAAACCCCTTTGTTTTGTGCGCATGAACTGGATTCAGCTATTAAACGATTAACTATGCAGTAGCCTACACACAATTTAAATAATGTCCTCTATGTATTTTTCTATTTAGTAGTGTTTAAGGCCTGTACCATCGACAGAAAACTAGCTATTGTGAGAAAAGCTGAGGCCTTGTGTACAGATATGCGAGCATTGACTCTGCCACATAGCAGGCGTTATTCATGAAATAGAAAAGCGAGTATTATGTCGCTATTGTGTCAAAGTCCGCTGAAACGTAAAGCGATGTTTACTGAAGGGCCGACGATTGTTGTCATACGTTTTTAACCAGTTTAAAGGTATTTCTAAGACAGACGACAACGAATTTGCTTACTATTCGTTAACAGATTTTATGGTGAAAGCGTCCCAGTCTTATTTATGATTGAGTGGACAAAAGCATTACGCTGCCTTGTGATTTATTAAAAACGAAACCCCCTCTTCTGATAATTAATTCTGGATCCTGAACTATGTGTTTCTAATCTAGTGTGAAAATTAAGTACTATTGATCAATGTTTTCATGGTTAATTTGTTGGTCTGAACTGATCAATCACAAGTCAGGCAAGCTCGTTAAACCTTAGCCTATACTTAGGCCCTGGACAGAGAGAAATCAAGTGTCTTTGCTAATACAAAATAGTTAACTGCATCGTTTATGGAGTAATCAAATACATCTGTAGATATTAAAACTTACTACATAGTAGTTATTTGTGCCTTGTTTGCAATTCATTGTGTAGGCTGTGTGTATTGAGCAGAATGTAGGATAGGTACTTCCTGTAGGCCAACAGTGAATTTCACTTATGAAATCAGAAATGGCGTGTGATTTAGAGGAAAGGAAAGCACCCTTTTCTGTAATCTGCATAGCGTCAGAATTTACTGTGTTGTAATCACAAAGGTGTTGTCATCCCTGCTTGCCCAGGGGCCTTCTGTGGTCATTTTCATAAATTTGCCTTCCCATCCCAGTAGTAAGCAATACTTGTCATCTTTCAGGGATTCTGTGGCTGCAAGAACTGGACTATATGAACTAAGTACTGTTTTTAATTTTCACCTCTCATCCACCCTCAGATTATTGTATTTTTTTTAAACTGAGGCTAGAAAAACAAGCAGGTATAATAATTATCCAGTGGTCTTTCAGAGCAGGAGAACATACAAACTAGTGTATGCCTGCCGGGATCAAAATGGCCTCTGACATGGCTGAGACGTGGAGGAACTGTTTTGAAGAGGAGCTGATCTGCCCCATCTGCCTGCACGTCTTTGCCGACCCAATCCAGCTGCCCTGCAAGCACAACTTCTGCCGGGGCTGCATCAGCGAGGCCTGGGCCAAGGATTCCTCTCTGGCCCGGTGCCCCGAGTGCAACCATGGTTACACGCAGAAGCCCAGCTTGGAGAAGAACCACAAGCTGTCCAACATAGTGGAGAAGTACAACGCCCTGAGCGTGGAGAAGGCGGTGGCGCCGGCCCTACAGTGCATCCTGTGCCGTCGGGGCCCCCCGCTGCCCGCCGTCAAGGTGTGCCTGCGCTGCAGCGCCCCCTGCTGCCAGTCGCACGTCCAGACGCACCTGCAGCAGCCGTGCTCTGCGCTGGGCCACCTGCTGGTGGAGGCGGAGGCGGTGAAGGCGTGGACCTGCCCGCAGCACGATGAGTACAGGCTGTACCACTGCGAGGCGGAGCAGACGGCCGTCTGCCAGTACTGCTGCTTCGCACGCTGCCACTCCAGCCAGGGGCACGCGGTCAGCGACGTGGAGCTGCGACGCAACGACATCCGGGTACGGAGAACGTGTTTGTGTGTGTGTGTGTGTGTGTGTGTGTTTCTGCCCTGTGCTACACTGGGGACGGTACATTAGCTTCTGTTTTTGTTAGCAGAAGGCGCACATTAGTCTTTGGGCATGGCAGAAGGATCATGCATTGATCGTATTGAATAGTGATCAGGTTTCCATCAGCTCCTAATGAAATGATTTACTAGGACAACTGCAATGCCTCTATAACACTGCTCAAGCAAGAGACTTCTGGTCATTTTGTCCTAATTTTTGAATGAACAACAGAATATATAGAGAATATATTCTTGGCTGCATGAAATACTATTTTGCTGTGCTACATTTATATTTCTAATATAGGCATATAGATACAAAGCTGACATGTCAATGATCCATTGGGGATCTTACTGAAATGTTTTATTAAAGGGATAACCAGATTTACCAGATTATATTAACTATTCAATATAGTGTTGCGTTTTTACTGCCCGTCTGT
This sequence comes from Amblyopsis rosae, assembly GCA_025399935.1. NCBI lineage: Eukaryota > Metazoa > Chordata > Actinopteri > Percopsiformes > Amblyopsidae > Amblyopsis > Amblyopsis rosae. Next base: position 1,974,935 of record JAODTR010000011.1, on the reverse strand, counting down.
CAATTTTTGAGTCTCTTTCTCATTTGTGATCCATTCCAAATCCATTCTCATCTGGTGGAATGACTAACAATGCAGCTGAGTGAGGAACAATGAGAAGCTCTCAGTTCTGCCTTATCTCTCCTGCACAGGTGCATCCTAGCTAGGGATCGCTAGTTGTGAGCGGGTGGGGGAAGGTCTGGGTGGAGGGGGACGAAATTAAAGTAATTCGTCACTTCATTTTGCGGTTTCCTACAGTGTTTTTTTTAATTTATTTTATGAACCTCTCCTCTCCACTTCCCAGGGGTTTTGTGGCTGGCTGAATTTGGTAGAGAGGAAGTTGGCTTGCCTCTGTGTTTTTCTGACAGCTGGGTGTATTGTGTAGGTGGCAGGGGATCGGGTTTAGTCAGCAGGGGAACCATAGCGGCTTCAGGACTGAGACAGACATACAGTACTGTACACTCCACCCTGCATTCAGTTTGGTCCAGTAAGGCTATGACTCACCTTATATATAGTTAATCGTTTGGTTAGACTGGGGAAGGGCCACATGTTTAGGCTTGGCCTGGTTTTCAAGCTGCGTTACCCAACCCCCTGACATCCTGTCCTTCTACTGCGTGATAACAAAACCTTTGGTGTGGCAGACATGATTAGGCTGTACTGTAGTCGCAGTGCTGCTGATACACTCATAAACTTGTCCGTGCAGAATGATGGGCATCAGAGATGGAACGCCCGTAAACAAATAAAATAAAAAAATGATGAACACGCACACATGGTTCCAAACTCAACTCTGAACCTCAACCTCGGGAAAACCCCCCACTAACAAGCTTGCCCCTACCCCTGCAAAACCATCACTCCGCCCCTCCAGGATAGCACTGACCTTCCCTCTGGCCCTGCTCTGCTGATTCTGATTGGGGGGGCATTGCATCAAAATGACAACAAAATAGAGCTACCACCCCCTCACTCCCCCATCTCCACACACACACACACAGTCATCTGCGGAGGTGCCCCATGCATGCATCCTGTTTATTCCCCTCTGGGAACTTATGGCTCCTATTAGTCAACTGGCTTCTGCCTGAATCCCAACTCTGTCCATCAGCACAATCAGGTCACAGTGTGTTTGCAAGTGCGTGTGCAAGTGTGTGTGTGGGCGTGCTTGTGCAATATGTAGCCGTGCAATTGTGCGTGATCTAGGGGCATTGACCTGTAGGGCTAATGACGAGGTTGAAATGTTCCCATTATTAGTGCCCGGCGCACACGGCTCCGTCATCGCTGCCTAATCCTAACCTTGCCCTCTTGACCGCCCCCTTGTGTTTGGGTGGTAGATTGGCATTTCCAAATGACTTCCCCTCGTTTATAAGAATACACCCCTGTGTTGAACCCTAAATGGTAAATGGACTGCATTTATACAACGCTTTTCTAACCTTTCGGCCACTCAAAGCGCTGTACAGTATTGCCTCACATTCACCCATTCACACACACATTCATACACCGATGGCGATTGCCGCCATGCAAGGTGCAACAAACCACCGGGAGCAGTTAAGGTTAGATGTCTTGCTTAAGGACACCCCGGCACTTGGTGAGGAGTTGGCCGGGAATGCTGACGACAACCGGCGTCTAAATCAATCATGTAAATATAAAGCATTTAAATGCTGGAACATTATCACGTACATCATTTAAACGTCCCTTGATGAGGTGTGAGATCTGACCATGTTGGGCTGTGCTGCTATCAGCAGCAGCAACTCAGGGGTCCTGGATTGGCCCAAAGAGGCGTCTGCTGTTGCTGCTGCACCATTGCCAGCCCAGCAATACAGACTGTTGTTGTCAAAACATTACCATGACTCACGCTTCAGTATGGGGAAATGTGAATACATGGGTGTTTGGTAGAGAGGAGGCCCCCCGCCCCCGATTATTCCTCACTCAGTCATGCAAACACAAATTAGCTGTTCCCCCCCCACACACACACACACACACACACACACACACACACACACACACACACACACACACACACCTCTTACCCACGCACAGGGATTTTGTTGTAGATGGAGAGACAATTAGCCGGGTCCCCAACTTCCAATGTGTCAGGGAGGGGATTCTAGTGAGGGGCTAGCCGGATTGCCGCTAGCCAAGGCCTGTATGACATGAACACAGTTTTCATTTGTTCGTTCTCTCTGTCACAGCAAAGCCTGTTGAGACAGCAGGAGCGAGTGGAAGAGAGGGTGCAGGACATTGAGGAGCAGCTTTGCAAACTGGACTCTGACAAGTGTGTGGTGGAGGTACGTTTGACACACAAACCCATACTGTGCATAGAAAAACCAGCATCTCATTTCACTTAAACGTCCAACCTACCTGTGGCAGTTTCATGGGGTATTTCCACTTAACATCATCCTCCCACTTGTTCATTTCCTTTATGCATCTAGGTCAGACTTTCTGTATACATTCATGATTAAGTAATAATTAACAATATATCAGTATGTATAAGTTAATAGGTAAGGCAAATACAGATTTTATTTATTTTAAGGGATTTATTTCACAACACACTTGGTGTGTGTGTCCTCTGTAGGACCGCGTGTGTGAGCTCAAAGAGGAGGTGCGTATGCAGTACCAGCGGATGCATCAGCTGTTGGAGGAGGACCTGGGTCGGACCCTGGAGGCTCTGGACCGGGCCCAGGCCCGCTTCTGCCAGGAGAATGCCGCCCAGGTGCTGTCCCTGGGTGAGCAGCGTCACGAGGCCCAGAAGCTGCTGAGCTCGGTCCAGACGGCCTTTAACAAGGCGGAGGAGCTGAGCTTCATGAAGAACACCAAGCCTGTCAGAATCCTTATGGACAGGTGAGGAGCTGATCTTTGTCACTGCTTTTGGGTACAAGCTGTGTTTCTCTGCGTTGCACCCGCTAAAGTTTACCTGTCTGCATTCGTTTCAGGTCTCAGGCATGTGTAGGCAGCGCTCTCTCCCCTTACAAAGTGGGCAGTCTAAATTCAAAGCTGTTCCTTTCTGAACTGTCGAAGAGGGAGAAAAGCTTGAGAAGAACACTGGAAGGTAGCTTTTAATCCAGACTGTGACTCTTTAGTCACGTTGAACAAGTCCTCTAGCAGGGATCTGAAATGGCATTTTACTACTTGTGACCAACATTCCTACTCTCTCTCTCTCTCTCTCTCTCTCTCTCTGTCTCTCTCTCTGTCTCTCTCTCTCTGTACTTATCCAGCTCCCATCAACCCTCCTTCAAACGTCCTGCAGTGTGTTCCTGCTTATCCCAGTGGTCAGAGCTCTGGCTCAGGAGCAGAGAAACGGAAACACTCCTCTGCCTTCCCAGAAGGAAGCGGCAATGTCGGGAAAACACCAGCTGCCGGCTTCAAGGACTCCTCCTCTACTTCTTCTTCTTCATCGTTGGCTAAACAGCCGTACCTGGGGTCCAGCTCTGGAGAGGGCCAGTCCAACAATCAACAGCCTCTGGGTCCCTGTGGCCCCTCCCACATTAGTGAGGCCAGCGGGACGGGCAGTGGTAGCAGTTCACTAACCAATCACCATTCGGGCTCTGTGTTTGGCTCCTCCCACTTCCCCCCTGGAGGCAGTAGCTCCTCCCAGCAGGCGGTGCTGCCTCAGTATGGGGGCCGCAAGATTCTGGTGTGTACGATGGATAACTGTTACTGCTCCGGAGTGCCCTCCGTGTCGGGCCACCGCACCCATCCCCCATACCCGCGCTCGGGCTCCTTCCCCTGGGTCAGTGCCCAGGACTATCCCCCTCCTCCAGGCCTCTCCTCCGGTGGGCCGTCCATGCAGGGCTTGGCAGTGAGGGACTGGATAGACGCCTCACATACACAAAGACATGCAGACTTCTACGGGCTCTACGGGCAGCCCTCTGCAAAGCACTATGTCACCAGTTAACATGTACACACACAAGATGCACATGTAATAGACACCCAAGTGGTACAACTTGCAGGCTTTGTTTGACAGGATAAACCCCATCACACTTTTAAAAGCAATTATATGCGCACAACAGTACCAATATTGATACACATACACACATTCGGGGGCAGGGTTAATCTCTGTGTTTATTTCCTTGTTTTTGAATCATGTAGTGTACTTGCATACAGAATCGTTGCATAAACGGCATTTGTTCACGCTGGTTAACTTTCACATTGCATTTTAGACACGCCGACATTCACTGGTTACAACACACTCAGAAACTAGCACAAGGGGTTGGGGCATAGGCTGAGACGACAAGACGCATCATTTATTTATAAAGCAGGACATAACCTTGATGGAAGCTAAGTTTATTAAACTCCTCATGCTTCTAAATAAGTACAGGCTTAAGGGAAGTTTTCTACTTTCTGAGTTTAGTCCCCTTGCGTCTGATGTTTCCCGAAGATATTGCCCTCCCGGTGGTACTGAGGACGAATGCCTTATGCTATTGCTGTCATTTTTCTTTTACAGCCCATGGGATGTGTGTTATCGAACCTTTCAAGAGGACAGAAATCCCTTTTTGCGTCTTCTAGATTCGTTGCTGCACTTAGACCTCCGTTCAGGGATGTATCGTACGGTTTGAACACAAAATGCTCTTCCATGTTCCCCCATTGTGTGGAACGCCCACAATGCACTTGGAGATGGCTTGGTTTTCTTGGACAAGAGCTGCCAACCCAAGGGATGACATTGGAGCAGCATCTGACGGGGATAGTTGAACAAAAGCTAGTCCCTTCTTTTCTGAAGGAAGGATCCAATCTTCTTTTCTGTTGCCAGGCTTCCCCCAAACACTTAAATTATGTCTGAAAGGAACTGTTATCATCAAATAATTACTTGGACATTTGTATTATTTGCTACCATTTGTAGGGTCCATGTTTGTCTTTAAAAAAAAAAAAAAAATTTTAAAAAAGAACTTTCACTCGTAGAGACAGAGGTAAAACGGGACAGACCAAACTAATCGACATAAAGCATCTGGAGGATTGTGGATGCTGTAATTGTACTTCCTGCAGGGCAAAGATGTCACTTCCTCTGAACAAGCACACTAGATCCCGGCTTCCTATTTGCAGCTGTGAGCATGCAGGGAAGATTTTTATAAGCACTCGAAAAAAAAAAAAAATTGTGACGGGGAACAACTGTAGTTTTAAGGAGTATGAAAATGGGATTTTTTTTTTCTCATGAACTTTTCTAAATAGCCTGAACTGCTTGATGTAAGCATTGGTAATCATCCTATACAATGACAAGAACATAACAAAAAAAGTATCTTTTTTTTGTAAATATTTTGTGAAATGGAAGAATTAGACAAGTCATTTGAAGGAGGGTTCCAAATAAATTGACAAACTATCACCAGTCTCCTGTTAACTCTTAACTCCAAATACTACATTATCTGACACAGATAATGTGTTTCACTCACGTGGTAGAGGACAGACACTCACAGGTTGTATGTAACCTGGGGGTTTTCCATGTGCCTGCAAATTTTTGTAGTGTATCACAGACTTTTAGTTTCTGCTCTAAAGGAAATAAATCCTCCTGTGCATTACTATTGTATTGGAGTCCACAATATAAAAGCAAACTCCTGTGTGGATGAGGCCTGTGCACAGAGAGAATAGACTCAAGCAGAAGAGGATTGAGATGAGCTGTCATTCAAACAATGGGTGTGTGAGTATGCACCCTTCCCCTGCGCCTGATTAAGCAGTTTCATTATTTCTTTTTTTACCCAGTACTTAGTCTGAGGCACCTGTTGGTTTGTGCATATGATTATCAGTTTAATTATCAGGAATGGGGATGAAAAAAATCACTAAGACATATATCTTTGCCATTTGGAGGTCTATTTATGTTTTTATGTGCTCAACTTGTTTTTAAATTATTGATCCACTCATGTCTCATTATTCTGGCAGGTACTACACCTTTGCCCAGTTATTTGTCTGTCAAGTGTGCTGTGCTTGTAAAAAGCTGAAAATAGAGGGCTGAAGGTATTCAGATTTTAAATGCTTATCATTTCTAGCTATCAATGGATAGCTAGAAATAGCATAGTAGGCTATCAATGGTCATTGCATAATGGAATTATGAGAGGTCCAGTAGTTTGTCTTGTTGCTATGGGTAATTTGAAAGTAATTAGCACATAAGCCAGGAATTTAACCCTATGTGTCCAATGGGTTCGAGGTATTCCATATTGATGGATAGGATCAGAAACGACTAGTGCACTAGCTTGACGTCTGATTGCCATGGAATGTACTAAATTGTATTGACTATAGCAACCACCCAGTAGCCTTCTCTCACTTATTACTAGTGTACAGTAACTACTAGCAACCAGTTGCAGTGAATTCAGATAACTTATTAATACATTACAGTATAGATGATTTTAGGATCAGAGTTTTATGGATCACCAGATATATTTTGTTATTTTGTTTCTTTAAATAACATTTTGCCTAACCTCCCAAATGATGTCATGTTATTCTCCAGTGTACCACACTGGAATATAACATGACATTTGGGAGGTTAGGCATGAAGCAAAATGTGCCAGCAGTTTTTATCTTTTTAATTAAATTATTAATTTTGAATCTACTAAAGATTACAAATTTTTATATGTTTTAAAAGATTCTAGAACTTCTGTCCTTCTTTAGAAGGTCACATGAAAATAATCAAAAACTAACCTGTAACTCCCACCATGTTTTTTTAGTGTGCTGCTGTGATCTCGCGTCACCAAACCTCAGTAGAGAAAGAGGCAGCCAAGCAATGTGGTGTTGGGGGTGTAGCATAAATGATATATCTCGCACACACACAGTTGTACAAATACACACATTTTCTCACACTTGCAAACACAGCTGCTGGACAGCTGTGTGATGCATGAGAAAGAAAAGTGTGTCACCTTACATTTAAATGATATGAATCTCTCTTTCTTTGACTCACAAACACACACACGCAGTCTGGCTCCTTCAAGTCACCCTCATGTGGCGGGGTGGAGGAAAAAAGCATTTTATTCACTGATAAAACAACCACAGAACTTTGTGTTCTCTAACTTCGCTTCTTCATAGGTTCCAACTGAGGCCAGATAAAACAAAATAGATTGAAGTCCTGCACGCTGTAAAATGTTTATTGCCCTTCTTTCTCCTTGAAACACTAAAATGGCCTCGTTTCTAAATATGACTGCCTACTTAAATCATATAACGCTTCATGTACCGGTAGTCAGAATTTAATTTTGAGGAAATACTAGAAACAAGGAACAATGCTAATTCATTCTGTAGGCTGCAACATTGCCTGAGCGGAAAGGAAGGTTGGGACAATGAGAATCTTTCTTTGTACCAGCAGCTGTTTGAAATTCTTCATGGTCCTTGCAATCAATCACCCTATCCAGAGAAAATGCATCACGCACACATGAAAGCTATGCATTAAAAACAACGAGACTCAATACATGTATTACTCCCTTGTGTTTAAAGAGTGACACCTAATGTCATGCCTACACAAGCACTTCTGAAAGGCCCAGTTGCTTTTAATCTTGACGGACACACAACGCCAATGCACATAGGACGCGCAGGCACTGATTTAGGACACAGTACTGTAGCTTCCTACATGCATGCCTGCGGCCTACATCCTGTACATAAAGCCTCTCCCTTACTCTGCTGCTTCTACCGAAGGGGCCTCTCCAGAAAATACTTTGTCCCCGTCACCAGCAGCTGACCCACCTGCAACGGATGTGTGTGTGTGTGTGTGTGTGTGTAATATTTCTTCGTCAGGCCTCTGTTCATTACCTAAACAAATCTCTACTGTCAAACATTTCTCACAATTGTTTTATTCATGTACCTTCAATCCTTGGACATATCACATTCAAGAATATCAAAAGGAAATGCCTAAGAGAAACCCATGAATGCATTGTACCATTAAAATCTTCCACTCCTATTAAATATGCAAACATAGACTTCAAGTACAGCTGAGAATTGGGTACGCTAACATGTGCATATCACAAGCTAGCATATGAAATCAGGGCCAATATTTACAATTGGTCATTAAAAATGTCACATTTCGTAGTATCCTTTTTTTGTTTTATACATATTAACATGTACCATCCTTTAACGGGGTAGGGGGTGGGGGATTAAGCACAGTAGACAAGATTTTTCCAACATCCTAGGATGTGCGCACACCTCGCCATGTGTTGTTTGTAAGTGTCCTACATTCTACTTTACCATAAATAAAGATTTACAAAAATATACCTCACTTCAAACCATAGCAAGAAACACACCTACAGCTACTGTGTAATGATTAAAAATAACATATAAACCTGTAAGGAGGTCAGGAGAGAGCTGGAATAAAGGAACAGACGAAATAAATATACTGGCTTCCTGGAAAATGTGTTAACAGCTAGTAGAAACATGCTGGTGTTTCAGTGAAGGAAAGTAGTTATTGGAATATGGGAGTAAGATTAGATTACAATGTACCTTAATTCTCCCTGTGAGAATATTGGGGAAGGGTGGTAGTAATTAGTGACCAGAGTAATGTAGTGGTTTAGAAGATCGTCAAGTTCATGTGTGTGTACATTCACAGGAATGATCAATTCAGGAGGTTGTATGTATGTATGTATGTATGTATGTATGTATGTATGTATGTATGTATGTGTGTGTGTGTGTGTGTGTGTGTGTGTGTGTGTGTGTGT